>VKOC01004693.1:0-45456 GCA_009364415.1 Spea multiplicata
AATGTTAGTTGTACTTGTCAGTACAATATAAAATAGATGTTGCAATAATAAGCAAAACATTTATAAATATGTATTTTTGGATGATGCGAGATTGAATGTACAAAACACCAAGACAGAAGTTTGTGTGGTGGGTAGATAAATAACCACATATAAATAGTATTAACCAGTTTTTGTTAAGTTAACTTAAAAAAAATCATATTAAAAAAGTGTATTTCCGCTTAAATCACAACATCTATATACATCATAGACCCAATTATCAAATTAATTATGGTCATCAAAAATAAGGAACATTTTCACTGCAATTATAATATTTCCAGCTGTGATGCACGAGAAAAAAAGTCTACTCTTAATTCTCCAAGAAGAAGCAAGAGTCCCTGCCAAGGCTACCCGAGATATTAATTAAGTTATATCAGGCAATATTAGGTTAGGACTGATACTGTATGGTAAAGTTTGTGAATGTCTCCAGAACTACATTTCAATAAATTATAATATAAAAATATATTGTAAATATAATTTGATATTAAAAGTAGATCACAAATGCAAATTACTGGTTATTGTAATGTAACGTGAGAGAATCAAGTATTACTTAAAGTATTTTTAAAGTAATGCAAATACTTTATCAAGACTCATATTTTTCTGCCCCATTCTCCCTCATACCCTTCATTTCTAAGAGCCCGAAACATTTACTGGGTGTCAATGTATCACAGTGTGATACACAATAGTTCTAAAAGTGTCAATTATGTGTATAAAAAAAGCAGCAAAACAAACTGTGTAAATAAAATGACTTTATTCTGCCGGTAAGTACCTTACCCATTCACTAATAGCTAGTGACATATTCTGGCCTAGGCTTGCAGCCCCTCTACCGTATAACAGGAAGCCTTAGGTTCAGTCAACAAAAAGTATCCGAAAAGGTGTCAATAACCTGTGTTTATCCAAGCTGAGGTCAAAGGACAAATTAACGAATATCTTATGTAGCCCATTTATCAACATTGTCTTATTATTTTATCATTTTGTCCTGTGATGCCACTGATAAGTAATGTGTACATAAAATCTATGTGTTTTACTGACCTGCTTTTCACTAGAGGGCTATATTCCAGGCATCATTTCAACCTCTATAGTAAAGTGTAGTGTGGATGTCAAAATAATAAAACTAATATACAAGTGACAGTCTCGCAACTTACTCAAAATTAAGCCATTATCTGAAGCTGTGAAGCATAGAAAATTAAAAATGTAATTATTTCTTACAGGAATATTAGAAATCATTCTGTCTTTACTAACCCAGCATATAGCATTAAATATAATGGAACCATTAATCTTACATTGTACGCAGGGTATTTTTGGTTTGGCTATGCATTAAACAGAGATCCATCCGTCTACTCTATCATTGTTTGTCTGTGGAAAAAAACCTCAGCCTTCAATTCTTCTACCAATATCACTGCATCGGTGGTATATCTAAGAAAAATACACACGTTTTGACTGGCAATTTCTAGGATTTAGCTTACAATAGATCTGCACGTATCATTGTATCAGTGAGCTCACTATTTTAGAGTTAAGATAGTGGATGTAATCGTATAAATCAATAAAAGCTGCATTTGGTTTAGATATTTTTTGGGGAGACATGGCTATTTGTACGTGGATATTTTCATTATTAAGGGTTTCCCCTATCAGATTGGGACAGTGTGTTACGTGAAAAAAATCTCAAGCATTAGTCCTTGGTCTTGTCTTTTTATCATCTTTATACCTATCATATGTCACTGTATTTAACATCTCCGATTCTGTTGAAAGGCTTTTTCATGTATTTACTCTTGCTCAATCCCTATTACATTACATCTAAGCCGTTGTATGTTTGCTAAACCTTAATTTTATCATTTTGTACAGATCTCTGAAAATGAGGAGTGGCCCTCAACAAAACCAATGGAAATTAAGCAAAGAGCTCTGATTTTCCATTTGAATTTTGTTGTTTTTTCACTCGCCCTCATTCACTCTCTCAAGCTCTTTCACACCATCTCACACTTCTTTCACACTCTCGTTCACACTCTCTGAATGTCTCCTTACCTTCTCCACTCGTCCACTCTCCACTTTTCCATTCTGTGTCTGTGTCTCTTTGGCTTGCAGCTCTGCTTCTTCTCTTGAATCTTCGTGTTCTTTTGTCTCTTCTTTCTTCGTCTGCTGGTCCAAAAGGTCTTCATTCTTTGTAGGCGTCTCCACGGGCAACTGGACATGGCTTCCCCATGAACTTCGGCAAAAAGAGTGAAGCCTCTGAGTGCACCCTCTTTCCTGATTGGCAGGAGAGTTGAGAGGCTGGACCCGTGACTTAACCCTTTTGCAGAAGTGCATAAAGAGACCAGAATAATACAGATAGATTTGCTGAGAGAGTCAGTTGTACAAATGCTTCTCTTTATCAGCAAATCTATCTTCATTATTCTGGCCTCCTGGTGAAATTCTGCAAAAGGTTTGTTTTTAAATGTAAAAAAGCCCTCAGCTTTTAGGCCAAAACCAAATTTTGTCCAAAATTAATGGAGAAAAAAATGTCCATTTGCACAGTTCTGATATGAAATGCTCTTGTATAGTAATGTGTTTCGCTACTGCGGTTTAAAAATATCAATAGCCGTTCATTATAGTTATAGTTTATAGTTGAAATAATGGCCTATTATATAAATATAATTATTTGTCTGCCATATTTTGTATATTTCTTCAGAAATGAATTGGCTGCATCAACATGGCTTAGAAACATCAAATATTTGAGTAGCCTAATAATCTTAATATTTATTCAAATTCATATAAAGGAATGTGTCATCCTATTTACTATTAATGTTATGTCAGTAAAATGCTATATTGCTACATAGAACCAACTGCTAGGATAAGGCATTGTATTGATTGTGTTCTGTATGCCACCTAATAAACACATTTGTTTTAATTTGTAAATTTAATGATAGCTTTGACTTTCTATACAGTTCTGAACTTTTCAATCTATTGCCAGCCTCCTTATGAAACATTTCATCTTGCGGATTTTCTCAGTGGTACAAATGTAAATTTAACATTATCTGGCTTTTCAAACAAAATTCATATAGAGGTTCTAGAAGAGAGAATAATGTACGCTGTAAGTTTATATGTCAGAGATGTTGCACATATTTAACAATTAAAATTATTTTGCACGTTCTTTGCCAAAAGCCATTAACTTATCTGGTCTAAAGCTCTACCGCTCAGACATAACAGATTGATATCAGGAGAACTTGAGCCATTGTAATAACTGCAAACAAAAAAACAAATGCAATGCAATAAATACATGTGCGGAACATTTTTCCATGACTGTTAATAATAAAATAAGAGACTCAAATAAAAGAGAATTTGTAAATATTTTTATACAATTTTTTTCAAACTGCATGATTATTTGCGTATACATTAGAATTGTTAGACGCTACTCTGGGGTGAAAATAAAGGGTATTAAAGAGGTCTTAAATCACCATCACTAAATTGCAATTAAAAGCCTGCTTCCAAACCATAACACAATGTTCAATGATTGTCCCGAAAGAGAGCTGACAGGCGGCCAAACAGCTGTTAATCTAAGATGTGTGATTTACGGTATTTATCAATAGTCTAGACTATATGTACAGTACAATATATAATACCAAGTACAACATTACATTTCTGTTCACATGTGATTATTATAATTTTATTATTACATCAGGCTTCCTATAGCGCCACTGTTTAGTGGGCCAGATGACTCATTTCCCCAGTTAGCTCATTAATACTATGGGGGACAGTGTTGAGTTTAAAACACAACCTCCATTGTTCATTTCCACCCGGTGCCTGTGGCACTGCCCTGGTTTGGGCCATTGACTGTAGGAGACAGTGATGAATTGTTGTCCAGTTTGCAGATTTATATAATCAAAATGAACAGGGACTATATAGTCACACTGGGCAGTTGTCTAAGGCACCACAACCCTGAAGTTCTTTCTTATGTTAGCAATATATATTGTGGGATCCAGTTTTCCTAAGATACTTGTTTCATATAGTATATGGTTGTATATAATTTTCTATATTGGCACAATGAAAGTCATCAACTTGTTCTTGGATTACTACATATCATTTCCTTCCAACGATTCTAGAAACCCTAAGGTCAGGCCTGAAGCTAAATAACATAACTAACTAGATAGTAGCTTAACCTGTGGTGTGAGTGAAGTTTTCTCTATCCATAAAAGAAAGTATAGCAAAAGTATTAATACTGTATGGACCCCGACACTGTTGTATTGATAAGTTGGACTCCTTCCTATCACCTTGTAGTTTTAACGTTGTACATTGTATGTTTAATGTTGTTTTGACCTGACAATTAGATTTATTTGGACTCAATATGGTAGGAAAATTGCACCCATGCTCACATTTTCTTATAGTCCTGATTTTTTTTTCTGTTTTCCATATCTGCATACATTCTTCCCTTTGTTTGTTTTGCTTGTAAAAAATGTTTGCGTTTTCTGGGATATATTTAATACCATTCCAGGAAATGGTTCTTTAAAAAACACAAGCTCTGCTTCCAGGAATATAATGACATCTGTGACAATCAATATGTGCAATGCTAGTATGTAATTCCCAGTGGTGGTCAACACTTATCACTGCCTTCATTCCATGCAAACCAACATGATGCATTGGTAGTTATTTAAAAGGATATTATATGTGTTCAGCATCATCCATTGCTTCTTCACTGAAGTTCCAACCTATAATTGGTCATAATATAGTAACTATAGTAACTATATATATATATTATATATATATATTATATATATAATATATATATTATAATAGAGTGATTTATTGTACTACAAGGAAGATCACTGAATAGCTTTCTACATTTAAAGGATGAGGATTTTAAATTATTTTTCAATTTCAGAGTTAAATAAATATATATTTTTAATTTTTATATATATATAATTTTAAAGTATAATACAAATATCTTTTATTTGAAAATCTCACAATACAATATCTTCATTAAGATGTCTAAATATGGTACTCATGGTGCATTACACTTGAAAATCTGATATGCAAAGGCAAACAGTAAAAATGCCTGGAAAATGTAACTTACCTATGTATCTTAAATTTACAGGGAATAAAATGCTTACACTTTCCCATTAAAATTCAAAGGTTGATAATGTCTATTTTAGCCTCAGTGTAACATTTCTGCTTCTACCAATGAAAAGACCCCTAAGGTCTAAAAAGTTGGAGATAAATTTATCACCAACAATTTACAGGAAAATTGATGTGCGTTGTAAATGTACATATGTTGGCATAATACAGTATTTGCATAATCTTTAATGCAAAGAATTGAGTGATTTCTGATTTAGATATAAAAAACCAACACAAGACTTAAAAGATTTGAATATGTATAGCTTAAGAAACACAAAAAAGAAGGGTATAATAAAATAATGGGTTTGAATTACAGAAGAAAAGTATATGTCAAAGGAGAAGAATGCTAAACAATAATAACCAGTATTGCCTAGATTTAATTCAAGAAAGTATTGATTCATCAAAAGGATTGTTAATGAACAAAATAGTCTCAAAAGTGGAAGAAGTTAATGCAACTGAGGGATTTTTTCCAATAAATATGAACATGGAAATTCTATTTCCATTAGGAAATGGAGGACCAATCAGACTAGAACTATACAAGACCTTAGGCTCCACTTATCAAATAGCACAAACCAAGCACACAATCACCAAAAGTGAGATTCTGCCCTGGATTGCACTGCTTAGCTGCACCAGAACTTGCGTTTGAGTTATATTTTCCATATTATTTACAACACAACTTAAAAAGTAATACTTATAATAATAATAATAATAATAATAATACAATCATGCAATACCTGCTATCATATGATTCAGGACACTTTTTAAGGTACATAAAAAGAAATATAGTAAAAACAAGCAATCTTTAATTATGAGCAGCTGCAAAACATGATTAACACCTAGGCCACTAATATCATATATAGGTCTAATAGCTTTATGAGCCCTCTCAAACACATAGTCATCAATAAACTGGATGAGCTCGGTATACAAAGATCTACAAATATCCAATGTTAGATGGCAACAATCTAACCACTTACAATAGCATAATACTGGTAATATTAGTTAACCAAAACAAGAATAGATGACCAAAAAAAATTGTTAGGCAATCCTCTGTGACATAATAGAGCATCTTATACCACTATGCAGATTCTTATAGTATGCAACATTAAATCCCAAAAGCCTGCGGAGGCTCTTTGTGGAGACAGTTCCCTCAGAGATTCCAACAAATATGAGGGGGATTAAAAAAATTAAGAAATATGACCCATAGCTGGGTGATCAAGCATTGGCTTGGCCTCAGTACCCAGCATAGCCTTGCCTTTCAGGCATAGAGAATGCAAACTACAGATAAAATACCTTTATTTTTAATTGTTAGGTCCAGAAGGACCTATCTTTGCATTCCTGTTAGGGTCCTATCCCTGGCCCAGCTTGTGCTTCAATACAATCAATTTACCAATCTCTAGTGTGACTTAGAGACTTTACACTAATATTTTTATGTTATGAATATGTTAGGAACCCTGAGTCATGATGTCTAGACCCCACCGGTTCCGAATATATAGTGTTTCTGAAATCATGTGACTAACTTTTCTCATGCTATAAAATATTTGATTTTTGCATATTTCTATGAAAAAAATGTACCATTTGACAGGTATTTCCTGACTTTTTTTTCAAACAAGTCTGTCTCATGTCTATTTCCTCATCTGTTGGGCAATACAAGCAGGGGATGAGAAATTGATCAGTGTGGCTTGCAGGCATATGAATTTGGACATTGACAATCATCTCCTTCTGGGCTCAAATACATACCAATTTTTTTTCAGGACAGATGTGCACCAGAGTGTTAGCATGCACTCATTTAACGAAAGCATTCATAAATTATGCAGAATAAACTGAGTGCAGGAGGTCAAGTGGTCAGTCACCCAATCCTGTCGTTACCCCTTGGTTTATCTATAGTTTGTTTTGGAGATTTGTTTGGGGTGTTCCCATATGTACTTGCTAGTTACATTGTTTCAAGTTGACCCCACATAATGTAAACTGCATGTCTGTAAACAATTTATGATACAGCGATAGAAAGGAAGGTAACAATCAGACATTTAAAAAGTTAATTAAAAGTTTTTTTTCTAATAAAACCTTATAACTTTCAAAATGCACTGCTGTTGGTAAGGGCATAGCACTTTTACAAAAAATGTAAAACACTTTTTATTTAAAGAGGATATGACACATATACAAATATATTTAAAGAGGATATGACACATACACAGATTTGCCTTTCTTGTGAGTACACAAGATAGGCAAACCAAATCATATAAGGCGCATAAGGCACAATTGCGAAAACACCTCAACATGAACTGTCATAACAATCAGTTCCACTTAGGTTTTTTTTTTTTTTTTTTTTTTACAAAGTAGCAAAAAAACAAGATGTTCAAAGATTTTGTCGGTTAGCAACAAATTGCTAAAACCATTGTATTTTTAAATTTAAATCCATGCCTTTATGTCCTTTGAGAAAACTAATTAGACACGGAGTAGCAGGTATGCTGGTTTTTAATCATAGTTAAAAGATTAATTTACTTTCTGATTTTCAACCCTGACTGGATAATTATTTTTAATAATCTAGATAAATGAACTATATTTTACACTTTGGTTATGTGGTTAAATATTTTTTTATTTATTATCTTTATACAATTACGCATTTCCTCATGCATAAAATACAGAACTTAAATAGTCTGAATAAACAATTTGCATTCTTTTTCACCTGGGAACCGCTAAATTGTGTTTGGGAAAAAGAAATATGCTTGCCAGAAATGGTAAAAAAATGATCTTCTATCTACATATCTCTAAAAATTAAAGCATTTAGTTTCCAATTTCATTTAAGTATTATTGTGAATGCTTAGATTAACAGATATAGAATATGCAGAAATGGACAAGTACCTTTAGTGACAATGACATTTTGCATAATCTTATGTTATGTCTCATTTTCAAGATTAACCATTGAAGGCAACCAGCAATAATAAACATAATTCATGGGCAGAAAGCACTCCCGTTGATTTCAATGGGAATGTTTTGTTGACAATATTTTGATATATATTTTACATGCTTTTTTGTCAGAATTCTGACAAACATTACAAACATGACAGCTGAAACTACATGCAATTGGGAGCACTAAGCTTATTATAGCACCATGCTAACTCAAATGAACAAACAAGTCACAGAACAGGGAGCCAAATCGAGGGCAAGGTACCAAAGAACTGAGACAGAGTCAAAACAAAGCCGAGGTCGAGGCAGGCGGCGCACAAGCAGGGTCAAAAAACAAGCCCAGGTCCAAAAACACCAAGAAGACACCAAAACAAAGATAATGCTCATTAACTCAACAATTGGGTCCTGTGGGGTAAAAGCCAGGGGTTTATATACTCACATTTGGCACCAAACAGGAGATTGATAAAAACGCACCAACAAAATGGCGGCACCCATAGAAGATTCTATAAACATGTTGACCGCACTATACGTTACTTATGTTTCCTTCCTTCAGCTGAGAAGTCCTGATCCCAGAAGGAAGTGCAGCATGGGAACGAGTAACTTACATATACTTTATGTATTGTAAGAAGCACTGCGTAAATTAACGCTATATAAATAAAACATAATAATATTAAGATATTATTAAAAGTTTAATAGAGTGATCAGAGATAGGATTTTTTCCAGTATAGATATCTCTGGCATTGCAATGGTTAACCATAGCCTTTATTTTTCTTTTGTAGGTTACTTTTTGCACCCTGTCCTTGATTGTTTCATGTGAAGTTGGCATTTGTAATATTAAAGAAGCAGCACCTGTTATATTTATTGGGCTCTATTTATGTACCCACTTTGAACCATAACCACATTTTCTGGGAATGCTGCCAAAAATGCTGATCATAGCTTTTTAAGCCCGTATGACCACATCTTGTTATTACTGACAACCGTCCCAGCAAATATGTAAGAGGGAGATATACCTGATATATAGCAGGCAAACAAATGAACAAATGTAACAAAATTTTGGTGGTTTTGCACAGTTTAGTCGATTTCGGGAGGCAGAGTGGCGTATAGAGGGTTAAAAGGCATTTCTGGAGGCAGAGTGGCATTAAGGGGGTTAAAAGGCGTTTCATAGAGCACTCTGCCTCTAGAAATGCCTTATGCCCTCCCATTTAACACTCCCTCCTCCAAACTTACCAGTGCTTCTGAGTCCCCTGTGCGTAGTCCGTGCAGCGTGAAGAGCTCTACGCGATTCGCGTAGACAACTTCTGCCGCAGCCGGGAGGAGGTGCGGTTAGCAGCGGGGGTTGTCTGCGTCCATCGTGCAGACCTTCCCTGGCTGTCAGAGTTCCCCGGCCGCCCCGGTGTGGGGAACTCTGATCACTGACATATGGACGCAGACAATCCCCGATGCTAACCGCACCTCCTCCCAGGTGCAGCGGAAGTTGTAACTGCAGCGGAAGCTCTAGTAACATAACTTTTGTCACGTTCTCAACCGAAGAAGAAGTATTTTGTAACAAAATACACTTACAAGATTATACAGAAAGACCTAGGGCTGCATAGACCTCTTCTTCCAAAAGTGTCATACACTCTAAGTAGGGTGCCTGTAGACTCCTGTATCCCTCCCTATCTTGGCACAAGCAGTTAGTACCCTCTAGATATTTTACAATTACAATAGATGTTTTCACAGAAGGTAATCGGGGTAACACTATTCTATTTTTATAGCCTAAACATTAAATTATAATGAGTCTCAAATTCTGTGGTGTTCTTCATTAATACCCAGTTTAGCTTAAAGCTGGTTGGTGTAAATTGTTATGGTCTTGTTTATCAAAGGCCTTCAAACCCAGCAGGCGCTGGATGCAACATCATTCCAACAGGAAAATCAAGCAAAATGTTTTTCTTTTTGTGTCAGATAAAAAAAACAGTTCAGTGTTCTTTTTTGCATTTAAACCGTAACGTAGATGTTTTCATGTCTAGAAAAGAAAAAAAACAGAACATATTTAGTTTTCTCATAGGGTACTGCTACAGATTCCCGTTTGTTGTAAACAAGTGCTGATGCATTGGTGTCTATTTTTTGGGAAAAGACAGTTCATGTGGTTCTGAATTAGATTATTCTCTTTCAAGAATATTTGCTTGACAGAATTGATGATACATTGATGTGTACATTATTTCTCCTGTGTACTCCATTGGGGGATCCGTCTTTAATATTTCAGAACTTTGACAGTAACTCTCATAAGCATACAAATTGAGCAAGTTTCAGTTGGTGACTAATCAAGTCCCAGCTGACAACCACAGCCATCTTTTTATGCTTGGTTCGATGACAAATATGTTATTTTCCATCATATTCCAATTTCTGGATAGGATAGTGACATCTCTCATTTATTCATATGTAGCCACAAGTGATACAGCTACAATGAGATATACAATATTTTGAAAGTATTTAAATAAATGGTCTTATATCAAATTGAAACTAATATACAGATACAATATAATGTGTTTAAAAACAGCAGATAAGGATTTACTGAGGAGAAACATATATATACAAACGAAATAGATAAAAATATTGGTACCCCTAACCATTACAGCAACAGGGACTTTTGTGGTATCGCATTCTAAAACTTAGACATTAGTATGGAGTTGGCACCCCTTTCCAGCTATAACAGCTTCCACTCTTCTGAGAGGGCTTTCCACAGGATTTTGGAGTATTTCTGTGGGAATTTGTGCCCCCTCATTCTGTAGGACATTTGTGAAGTCAGGCACTGTTGTTGGATGAGAACAGTTCATTTTAAAGGTATTCAATGAGGTCAGGGCTGTGGGTGGGCCAGTCAAGTTCTTCCACACCAAACACAACCAACCATGTCTTTATGGACTTTGCTTTGTGCATTGGGGTGCACTCATGCTGGAATAGAAAAGGGCCTTCCCCAAACTGTTCTCACAAAGTTGGAAGCAATGCATTGTCCAAAATGGCTTGATCTGTCTCCTTCAGCATGCCAAGAGTTTTTGGATAATGCAATGCTCCCAACTTCCATTAATTTAATATGTAGGTTGAAACAGGTTAACTGAAACAGAAACAGCTATGTAGGAAGAGAAAAACTGGGCAAGGAACAGCCAAACTCACTAACAAAGTGAGATACACCACAACAAGACTGAGCACAGCAACAAGGCAATCAGAAGGTATCCAGCATTGCCATCAGCTCAGCATTGGTAGAAAAAAGTTGGACCCTGGTACACCCATCTACTGTCTGGTGACGTATAGTCAGAAGTGAGCTTCATGTGATACTGATTTAGATTTTGTTCATTCTCTTTGAATTTTGTTATATTATAAAAATTATAAAAAGTAACATTTCTATTTTAAGAGCACTCTTACTTTAGAACATTCTTTCACATAAGCCTAAACCTTTTGCACAGTACTATATATATATATATATATATATATATATATAGATATAGATATGTGACCTGGGACTATATAACCACATAGTCTTATCTTTGAAACACTACACAGGTCGTAATTCTGATGAAATCTCAGTCTTTTTTTTATTAATAAGTCTCGCAAATAAAACAAAACAAATATTTAATACTTAAAACTATATACTATGTTTGAAACAATAAGCTTTAAAAATATATTATTTTAGTTAAATTGCTTATCAAAATTTTCTCATATATTAAAAAAAAACATGTAGAATACCTAATTCTTATTATTTATTGAAAGCTTAAGCAGTTCCCTTCTACAAAAGATGACTAAGACTAATAATAATAATTAAATTATCCTAATTTAAATTAAATTATCCTAAATGACATTTTATAAGTAATTATCAAGTGAATTAACACTGCTTTAAATCTGATAACAACAGATGAACTCTATGAATGATGAGATGGCTGGGTGTTTTATAATGTGTATATTCCACAAGTAACTTGCTAGCAGAAAAATATAGTTCTTGCTTATTTTATACTTAACATATCTATTTTTTAAAGATATATTTTCTTATTCATTTTTTCCAATCAAACTGTGTATTAAAATGTGTATGCTTTTCAGTATGGCAACTAAACTCCCTGCACTTATAAATTTTTAATATTTTCTGCCGTGCATTATTAATGTTTGTGATATATTTGACAGATGATAGCGAAAATAATTTAATAAAGTTACAGAGTCAGACTTTTTGGAATGGGTTTAGTTGATTGATTGGAGTTTTATAATAACTTTGTAATAGCATAAAGAGAAGGGAAAATTGATTCCATTTTGATAGTTTATGACTATTCAAACCTGATGTTACAAGAAGATAGTTGAACACTCAGTGAATATTCATCTAAAGTATTAAATACACTCCTTTTAATTTCATAGGTATTTTTGCTGTAATTAAGTATTTATTGAATACAAAATCTGCTTCTACAAACTATAGGATAAGCAAAAAATAAGACTTTAAAAGCATCAGACATTATTAGTTCTAAGAACCTATTTGCGGCTATTTGAAAAAACCTAGGAGTGCCAATGCACTATAGACACCTGTGTTATACCCATTTTTCCATCATAAAAAAACATTAAAACTATAGGAGAATGTATTATAGGCTAGTAGGAATAGGAATAAGTAGGAATATCAGAAAACGCTTATCATTACTTACATAATCAACAGAAGTGGTAGAATAGTAATATCAAACTAATATATATATTTTTTTTTTCCCAGGAGGCTAGAAGTCTGCAGGATCCGGTCCGGGATTCCTATGGGGCCGGCATCAGGCACAGGTGCTGGGCATTAAAAACCCCTGGAGCCTGATAGAGAGACTGTTGGGGGAAGAGGAAGTTTCCCTGAGCTCCCAGGGCAAGGAGAGGCCCTGAAGAAGACCATCCCTGAGCAAGTGAGGCAATACCTGCCTGGACCTGTGTGTGATGTCTGGGGGAGGTTTTCCAGAGCCTGGCTTAGCTGGGTCTGGCGGGGAGGTCAAGTTAGTGGGTGATTAGGCTGGTCAGTCTGGGCCAGCATCTTCGTGTTCGTTTTCATGTTCGTTTTCATATACTGTAAGGCTTAGAATCCACTTTTATCTTGCAGTTAAAGTCGCTTTTTACCTGCAAGTTTGTGGAATGGCAAAATTACAAAGGTCTCAGATAATTTATAATACCTTTTTCTGTTTTCTTCTCTTTTTTTATTCCAGCTATGTCTTTGTCCCAGCTGTACACAGGGGTTTATTTATATAGATTTGATATATATACAGTTTAACCTGAATGGATTGTATAGAAAAGGTTTTCAAGATCATATTTTATATCGAGTACCTTTGGACATCTTATTAAAATAGTAATACAAAGTAGGTACATTTTCAATTACTGTGGCCTACAAGACTTTGCAAGTGGTTGGATGAATTTGGTGTGGAAGAACTTAATTGGCCCACAAAGAACCCTGACCTAAACCACGCTGAACACCTTTTGGATGAACTGGAATGGACATCGTAAGTCAGGCCTTCTCGTCCAACATTAGTACCTGACCTCACAAATGCTCTTCTAGATGAATGGCATAAATTCCCACAGAAACACTCTGAAATCTTATGCGTAGCATTCTTGCAGGATCAGAGAATATTTCTAACCTGGCACCATTGGAGGATCAGGGAGAGGATGTTGCCGCAACTGCCATCATTTTGCCCTGACTTGAACTCGTCCTCTCCCTGATTCTCTAATGATATGAAGATAGAAGATTGAAGATAGAAGAGAAGATAAAAGATGAAGATGCGGAAGTGGTCAGCAAAAGCGGAAGTGGTGGGTAGAGAAGGTAAGGAAATCTTTAGAAAGTGTAAGAGAGTGAATGAGAACATAAGTGAGAGTGTGAGAGTGTGAGAGTATGAATGTGGGCAGTTTGCTCCTGAATTGCTCCTGAATTAAAAATGCCCCCACATTTTTGGCTGATCAAATGGGGTGGGAACAAATTTTGTTGCTCGACAATTGAGGGGCCAAAATGAACCGAAAAATTAATCAAAATAGATTTTGGCCCATTTGCTTATGTGTAGTTGCTAGACATATTGCTATATAACCATTTGATCATTAACAATGTTAATATTGTTGACAGCCGACGAGACCAAGTTACAAGTAATTGCATGACTGGGACTTCAGTTGAATCATGTTATTTGACTTGAAATTGGACTCAACTAGCTTCCCTACGTTGTAAATAGACTTGATCGTCTCTGTAATGTTGATCCATATGGTAAGTCCATAAGTGGACTTCGTGTCAGGAACAATCCATTACCCATCTTTAATTTTGTATCTCAAAGCCAGGCAAGAAACAATCTACTTTTAATTTCTAGAATTAAGTTAGAATTTAGTAAACAATCTTTACTCCCTGATGTTTACTTCTCATTGTGTTGTATATGGCCAGACTCTGTAATTGCAACTTAGTTAAGGAATATAAGGGGAATTTCTTGGGAAACTGTTACATTGCTATGCCCTACGGTTGTAAGACATAGCAATGTAACTTTCCTAAGAAATGTCTGTCTACTTTTAATTTAGTTCACTGAATTTTATTTTGCCGATCATGACTTTTGACATTACAGCACAACTTAAAAAGCTTCATAATTACCTTTTATGTATCAGGTTGCCTGAACAAAAGACAAGGCCATTAGACGTGTAGTACGAGTCATCAAGTGCTAACATGAACCAGACAAGAAGCCATGCAATAAAGAGAACTTAAGCCATGTTTCACAATTAGTTCTCACTAGTGCAACATAATCCCCGATCAAATGTAAATGTTAACTTAAATGTAGACATGGGAAATTTAACATCTTAACCCTTATATTGTCAGTCATTTGAATCATTTATTACATGTTATTGAGAAGATCGTATTCCTTGTATAGGTGTGAACACAAAATGCATTTTGAAGTAAAAAAATGCATTTTTGAAATCAGCCATAGTTCTAGTTGAGTCATCAGTTGTTATAAAATTAATAATCGTATGTGCAGATGCCTGATAACAAAATCCTTCTAGCATCCTGATGGTAGACAGGTTATATACACCTGTAACATTGGATTACAGCTGTATCACATCTGTCTACATGTATATCTAAGTCATCATATTCTGGCAACCCACAATTCCTGCAATTGTTGATTAAAAAAAACAAAAAACACATATATCACAGTAGTCATTGCATGGGGGGAAAAGTGCCCAGGATGGGACGAAAGACTAATTACTAGACTTGTGCATTCTTATTGGGTTAAACGTGAAGGGTGCATTTTCGTTGTTCAGCCCAAATACGAAGGAAACAAAAATGGCGGCTCCAAAACCTAGACGAAGACACACAACACGAAGAGATCATCTACTAATCTGCCTGGCCCCTTCCCCATCTAGCCTACCTTATCTACACAGCATCTCAGAAGTTAACGGGAGCAGAAATCCGTAGGTTTGCGCGAGGAGTTAAACGTCCATGTGAGCGACTCTACTGGTCGTTAGCAAGGTGCTCGTCTGCCATCAATGGCAGAGGAGGCCCCTGCTGGCGACCAGTAGAGTTGCTTGTACGGACCATTAAAATCCTGGCTCCAAAGCTGCTGCGTAGTGCATACCGCGTTAACCCCGTATTAACCCTTTCTAAAAAGAAAAAAACACACAAAAAACAAACAATGAAGAATGTACACAAAAACTTTCCCCATCAAGACAAATACGAACACGAAGAGTTGGCCGGCGCCCAAGTCTACTACTTACTTGTGAATGGCTGACCCATTCTATTGTTTATCAAAACACACTGTCATATGGAGACAGCCAACATCACAAAGCTAGAACACATAAAAAGAACAAATATATAGCTGCCTAAAATACGTGAAATATTTTAAACCAGAAACAAATAATATTTTGAAACTTGATTTTGATATGATACTAAATAAAATATAAAGGATAAAAACTTAAATGTGGTGCGTTCCTATTTCATCTTCTGTCTAGAATAAATGTTTTTGGCATATGTATTGACATTTGTGTGCAGCATTCTGTTATCTATATCGAAAGTGTTCTGTAAGACCAAATATCAGGTATTTTACAGGGTTTAGGTAACATCTTCAAAACATCCCATCTGCTGTAAGAGGAAACAAAAATCTCTTTCCTAATGACAGAAACCACAGACAATTAACAAGGAAAATCATAATTTCACAGGTAGTTGACCATCTAAATGTATTTTCAGCTAGCTAAACACTATGACTGTATTGCTTTTTAATCTTATTTCACACTTGCTAGAAAATATTCATGCTATACATGATTGGCATTTCTGCCAGACATATTCACCAGAGAGGAGAAATAAAGTGTTAATTCTTAAGGTCATTGGAGTCATCACTTTGCATGTCATGCTTAGAAAGCATTCAGAATGCTTGCTGTTTTTGTAAGATTTACAGGATGATGAATGTGATAATGGATGTCTGGGCTTTTATCTGAACAAAATTAACTGCAGCAATGCCAAGTGCAATGAAGCCATGTCTTTTGGTAAATAGATTAAAAAGGTTATTTTAGCTTTCCTATCCTTCAGATGTGCTTTGCACGGTGATTTCTTGGCTCAGAAGATATAAGAATGTTTATATCAGCTACTAAGCATACATCTATAAAGATGCACATAAAATGTGAATATATAAAAATTGGTATTGCACGACTGGTGGGGGAGTGAAGTGCATATTTTTTTCCTTATAGAAAGACTTATACAATTTGGTCCAACTATCAAATATATAACTTCCAAGCCAACTTGCTTAAGCACTCAAAAACTTGCATACCCTTGCATTTACTGTAGTAGATATAAGTCTATGAGAGTCTATGTAAGTTTTAAAAAGCAAGTAATTCAGTAATTTGAATACTGAACTACTACTGCAAATCAGATTAACACTAAATGTCTTAAACCAGACTATTCCTCCAAAATATTATAAATATATATACCATATATATAAAAATATAATTATACCTATACTATTACTAGTTGTTTTATATATATTTTTTTTTACCTTTTTCATACCTTCACACTAAGCTTGTTAACCCCTTCCCTCTATTCCTTATGCTTAACTAACAGTAACCTACAAAAAGCCTAGATATACAATATAACTAATTTATTTTTTCAATATTACTTTTCCCTAACATTCAATCCTGTAATCCTTCTTTAATCTTCCCAGCAAATGTACTTATTCCTGCATTCCCAAACATCAAAAAATAGCTGTCTTGGCCTTACTGGAAAAACATTGATCAGAGAGTTATATTTTTATAGGGAAATAATTTTTTTTGTACACCTTCATTATGCTTTTGGTTGCGAGCCATGAACCAATAGAGAACACCATGCACACAGGCAAGTTTTTAATTCCATGTATTGTTTACCATTGGCGTTGAGCAATGTGTTGTACTAATTGAGTTAAATAACAAAGATGTTAAAAGCAAAGCAGTGCACTGATTCTGCTCCACGGTAAGCAATAAAGTCATGTTGGGTTACTGGGGGTACTGGGGCATCGTGGCAGGCTAAGCAGTACATGCCTTGTTACATGTACATATGCTTTCCTCTTTGTAACATATATGTCTTGATGCCCTTTGTTCAATTACTGTGCAAGTAACATCACTTCACGTTATATGTAAAATATGAAGAACTATAGAAGTGAGAGGTAAAACAACAGAGTATTTAATTTATTCAAAGGTCACAGCAACTCATTTGAAAGGTAAGTCTAGTCCTTGGGTTATTAAAACCTTTATTAACATTCAATGACTCAATAAGTTTGGTTAGAATAGCATAAAGCTGCTAAAGCCTGAACAGTGGTTTATAATCTCAGCATTCATTTGAATCTAGCATATGTGAAGCACTCTCATTATACAGTGAAAGGAAGAGCACCGTGGAACTCGGTGTTTAAATCAATTGACTTTATGATTGGGATCAGTAACCCTGAAGTCCAACAATGTCTTGGCCAGAGCTTATCTGCAGCACTCAGTTTTTTCTAACTCTGTTTCTTTTTCAACCTTTGGTTAATAACATACCTTCCGTGAATATCATTAATAATGGCTGAGATTACTATAAATTGAAGTTGATAAGGTAGAAAGAGATGTACATTTCAGGGAGAAAAGGTGAATGGCAACCCGTTCATAAAAAAAAAAAATTGATGAGCTTCAACACAGATACATGAGAATATCTTTTTAAATATCTATCTACGTATATTTATATAAAATTGACTCAAGTACTGAATTCACGGCGCTGTGGTCATGTCATTTCTCTGATCCTCCAAACAGAGGAGAGGACATCACTGTAAGCGCCGTCATTTTCCCCTCACGTGAACTTAAACATTAATTTTTATTTTAGGTAAAGATGACGCATTTCAATATATTTTTCATGAAAGCATATCAGTCCTCATTGGATTGATTTAATTATCTCACTTTTTAGTGACAATTCTCATGAAACATTGCTTTCTTTGACCAGTATTGTTGTAACACCAACCAGTAAGTGTGTGTATGTATAATTGTGTGTGTGTATATGTATGTGTATATACACTACCATTCAAAAGTTTGGGGTCACTTAGGAAAACCAATTTCCATTAAAATAATATTAAATGTTAAAGAATATTCTGTTAAAAACAAAGGCTACCTGTGCTTAAAACCATTGTTTATAAAAGATGTAAGGGCTGGCCATAGGGTTTCTAGATCAACCTGCTCCTGCATGCACTTGCTTGATAACACTGGGAACAACCTAGTAGTGGCTCGATGACCTAGACAACTAAACCTCATATGCTGTAGGGCCAACCCTGAATACAGATATCTTATTGGCCACATCAATCAAATAAATAGGAAAAACCTATTATTTGAAACTAAATAATATACCCTAGGTATTACCCAATATATAAAGAAACAGTATTTCACTACATGACAAAACTTGTGTAGGTGTTAAATAGATGCTAAATAGAAGTGTCTAAAAAAGTAAACCTCAAGCACTTATTAAATATTGCTTTGTTACACATTCAGCATTAGTCATATTGACATTACACTTAAAATGCATCAATATTACAACCTTCTTACAAATTTATGTCAATTGAACTTTCTGAAACTGCCATTTCAAAAGGTTTGTATAATGATTTATGGTCATAAAACCCAGGATTGACACATGGGAAGCTCAACGATTATTTTCAATGCCAAATGTAACTGTTTAAATGCAATAGCAAATGCACTCAACGTATAGTTCATTTTTGATCTTCATTTTGTTGCAGTTTATGAAATGGGAAAAATAAAACCTTGAACAGAGTCCATATTTGTGTATTTAACAGAGTTGTTTTTCTTACAAGGAACACTGTTATAGAATAATTATTGTTTTCTATGATGATAATGTTCAAAGAGGTCTGTAACATATGTAACATAAGTTGCTTAGTGTTGTCACAGCTTCCATGAGATCCACAAATGGAAGAAAGGAAAGAAGAAAGGAAGAAAGGAAAACAAACAGACATTCAAGCGAAGGTTTGTTTGTTTTTAATACCCAGTACCTGCTACAGCAGCAGATACCAATCAACTAGATTGGAGTACTGGGCCATCCTGTTACCTACCTGCGTAGAAGGGGGAGAACCTCATGTTTCTATCTTCTAGAGATGGTTGTGTGTGAAATTCCTAGTAGATCAGCACTTTCTGAAATACTCAGACCAGCCTGTCTGGAACCAACAACCATGTCACGTTCAAAGTCACATAAATCCGCGTTCTTCCCCATTCTGATGCTCGGTTTGAACTTCAGCAAGTTGTCTTGACCACTTCTACATGCCTAAATGCATTCAGTTGCTGCCATGTGATTGGGCGATCAGCTATTTGTGTTAACAAGCAATTGGACTCTGTGCCAAACAATGCAGTAAAACCTATTGATTTGTATTCGACAATAGCACACACATATGGCATGTTTTTTGGACATTGCAGGGTCCACATTGGAACATGCACATTAGTTTTCAAACTTGGATTTTTGACAGATCACTAGGTTCATATCTCATTTGAGGTACAGTAGAGGTCCTGTATTTCAATTTAACACCATAAGACTGTATATTCCCTAAACAACACAGCTTGATTTCAAAGACCCCCACTTATCTTTCTAGTTAGCCTACTGCAACCACAAATCTAGACACCAAGGGCTTCACCCTCACCGATTTGAGGATCATTTTTCAGATGTGTTTTCGGTGTCTCAAAGCCAACTACCACACAAATAACTAACTAATAGCTTTGTAAATAGTGTTTATTTTAAGTATTAAGAGGTAGCACTGGGGTCCTGTTGGTGGATAGTGATAGAGTTGGGTACAGTTTGGTTAGTGTATATCGTTAGTGGTAGGGATGATGTGCAGAATAGGTTACTTTCTATCAATTGGTGAGACTGATTATTTGATTTATTGGGTTAAAAATTAAAAATATATTGTTTTAAAGAAAATCACCTGTATATGATAGGTTTAGGCCACGGACAGTAATCAGTAAGATCAGCCAATAATCAGTGGCCTACAGTGTTATTAACAAGTGATCAAGTAGTAATGAAAGATTTTAATTTCATAATTGTGTTTTTTGGGTGACCCGTTTCTATGCCAGCTGTCATTAATGGGAAAGGTCATCTTATTGGTCAGGCGTGATCTAATCATCATCAGCCCACCCCTGATTTACTTTGCAGCATTTTGAGTTTCCAGGTCAGTGTTGCTGAAGACTTTTTTTCTTCTTTCAATACTGATGCACCATAAGAGCACCACGTTGACTGTGATTTGACACCCACAAGCTTGTGGGGACTGAAGACACAAACAACCCCTAAGATACCACAACAATGCAGATGAGCATTGAAAGGGTTAACCCTGCACAGCATTCTCATGGAGCTTTTGTGCAGCAGGTAAGGGTCAGGGCTGGTAACCACATTCAGCAGCAGCAGCAGCAGCAGCAGCAGCAGCATCCCCAGTGATTGCCATAATATGGAGACATGGGAATTTTTTTTTTTATCCATGGCATACCTTGTACCTCACTGGTCCTATCTTTTTTTCTCATGGTACATCCCTGGCAAAGTGGTTAATATGTCATTTAATTCTTTCTTCTGAAGGTATAGAAACAGAAAAACCCACAAAATTTCAGTTTTTATGCCATTATTCTATTGGCACCTGCTTTTGTGTGACAGTAAAAGTTATGAATGCAGAACTTTTTTACATGATTTAGAAATTCTTTCTTAGAAGGGTTAAGTAATTTGAGAACTAGGAATGATGATCTTAAATTTATCAAAGTAGGCTTCCATGATAAGTTTTTTTTTTTTTTTCAGAATAGCAAAAGTGGTTTGTGAAAACATGTCTCTGTTGCATATTTGAAAAGAAAATAGCAAGCTACAAGATAGGAAATTGTATATGCACATTTAAATAAATTTACAAACAGCTCTCATAACAATGCTCAGTCATGAAATTTGGTTCAGTAATTCCTTCACACTTACTCCTTTCCTCATATAATCCTATTGCAATGTCTTTTTTAATGTTAAAATGTGCAATTATCAAGACTGTTGAATTATTAAAGCATTCTTTATATTTTAGGTGATAGACATAGTTTAAGAAAACAGAAAAAGAGGGTTAGGTGCATTTTTTAAGATGACACCTTAAAACCACCTTATCTATTTAAAAAAATATATTTTTTTACATTTTTGACACAAATTTCTTTAATCAGTAAAATAGCTAACTTCCTAAGGCAAAGCAAACAAGGCTGAAACATTTGTTGTATTTTTTTTAGTAGAAAAGCCTTGTCAGTGGATAAATATCTCTAGAGAATTGGGGGAATAATTGGTACATTATAACACCTACCCTAATGAAATAAGGCTACAGTAAGCTACTGTGGGAGATGTAGACAATGGGGCATCTGCAGAGTTAGATGCATGTCTTGAGGCTACATATGAAAAATTCTGCTTTCAATTTAAGGATCTTTAGCCCTAGACTAATGTAAAATGCATATAAGTGCCATTTCTCAACAATTAGAAACTTAAATAACCATTTTTCCAAACTAAAGCATTTTCTCACATGAATAACTAAAGCATATTTTCACATAAATACCCACAGTTAATCATGTTGTGTAGTCACTAAGAAATCAAGCCCTTTGCAAGTTTACATAGAAAAGGGATTCCTAATTTTTTCCTTACTGCTGATCTACTGTGAAGGGACCGACAATACATTTTCCTTTTTTATTGTGGTTAATTGAGTGTAGGATGTAAGATATTGTTAATTACCAAGGACCATTTATTTTTAAGATAATATACCTATTTTTGTTGTTTGTCACCTCTTCCTAAAAATTAAGCTTGAGATTGCATGCTGTCAACTTCACTAGAATTTACAAGTCATAATAGTAAAGTATTGCAATTTGGATTACCTTGAAGCCTAGTTCAATCCATGCAAATTAATTTGGAAAGTCCCAAAAATGTCCCCATGCCCAAAGGTAGACTGGCAATTTACATTAGGAATGGATATACCCAGTATTACTACTTTGTTCATTAGTAAAGGTTGGATAAAGCAGAAGAAACATGGAAACAGGTATCCATGTATACTGCAGCACTATTTGCTGCAATAATTAGTTTTTTTCTATATGATATATTACATTCTATTTTACTAATGAATATTGCTTAGGAGCAACTAGAGCTTTTAAGGCTGTTCATCATGGTTTCACAAGTTAAGTTAACAGATTAAAAAAGAAATCTCTATTTATAGGACAAAGACTAATTAGCATCAAACGTGAAACCTTCACCTACGGTGTGTATGTGGGAGAAGCACACCTAAAATGTTAATTTACAAACAATTTTTAGTGAGCAACCACATGAGCAACCTTAACATATCCTGATTAGTTTAATATGTTAAACATACTGATAAAGTTATGCATATTGCAACTTACTTCAGAGTACTACTATTAAGACATATTGGGCTCATTTCAATGAAATGACTAAACCTTTATTGGCCTCAACAATTTTAAAAAAAACAAGGTGAGCAATTCAACGGCGTTAGGTGGTTTGGTTGCACGTTGTGACATGATTACATGATGTGGCCGTCTACTGCTTACATGCATTTTGGCTGAGAACGGTCGTATATTTCGTTTAAACCAGGGGCATTGAATTGCTCTGTACACATTGTATATAGAATGATCATTCTGTATTTTCTGAATATGACTAGATGACTGAATATGACTAGAAAATTCTGGACTGAAACCAAAACCGAAAATTCAACATTCACCTTGGGCACTCTGCCTCCAGAAAAGTCTTATGCCCCCCCATATAACACTCCCCCCCACCCCACGGCTTACCACTGTTTCTGACTCCCTTGTGTCTGGTGGGGGCAGCGAGTGTAGGCCAGTCCCTTTAATTTCATTAGGCACCGGCAGCCGCTTGAATGTTGGTCTGCCGGCTGCCCCGGCCCACCGGAAATTTCCCTGTATCCCGGTGGGACAGTCTGGCCCTGCATGCTGTTAGCAAATCATATATATATGACATTCATTGACTCATTCATATACTCATATTCATGTAATGTCTGGCATAGTATATAGTGATGGGGGTTATGATGTACTTTAGAGCATAACTCCCATAATTATATAATGAACAAGATATTGGCAATGGTACAGGCTACAGCATAACACCCATCACTCTGACACTTACTAATCCGCATTTACTAATCACGTTTCCTGCTACAGCTCCTTTTCCTTCTAATACTCCTTTTGGTTCTTCCTCCAGGCTCCTCTTATTAAGTCTCCTTCCGGTGCAGTTGCTGCTCACATGGAAAGGGAGCAGGATCGGAGGTCTACATTAACAGACCTCCCGCTCCCTTAATTGACTTTAAGCAGGTTAGAGGGAGATCCTTGATCTCCCCAACCAAGCCTGCTCCTCCGTCTCTGGAGGGGTGCTGGCATGGTGGCACCACTCTGATGAGCTGCACCCAGGGTGCCCCCTCCCCGCTAAGTAGGCTACTAGACCTACGCATTCAGATCTGTACGCAATTTGCCAATTTTATCAATTCATACATATGTATGAAAACAATGAGGGACCCGGGACCTGCCCCCCAAATATGAAAATTAAGCAGAGATCTCTGAATTGCTTGCATTTTGTTTGTTTTTTTCCACTTAATCTCTCGTGCGCTAATTTACAATCTCTCAATGTTTCCCTACCTTCGCTGGCAACTGGTTCCATGTCTCCTTTTCTCGCAGCTCTGCTTCTTCTATTGCCTCTTCTTTTTCTTTTATCTTTGTCTACTTCTCTGTGAACCAAGCCTCAGGAATAGAGGCTGTCCCTGTTGTGCTGTCCTTTTGTGGAATTACTCCGAGAGGCTAGAATTATGAAGCCCAAATGCAAAACAAAACTTTAGAGCTCCCTACTTTGTTTTTTGCTTGTTTCATTGGGGTGCCTCTTAATTTTCAGACATGTGAATCAATTAAATTCAACAAAGTTCTAATTTGTATAAATCAGAATGCACAAGTCTAGTGCCTGTTGGTCAATCTAGACCTGTCTGTCTAAAGTTTGAGATCTTTGGCTTAAACTTAAGTACTGTGTATTAAAAATATATTTATGTGTTGGTGTGAGGGATTGGTGTTGCGACTCTGCTTTGATTCTAGCTGGGGACTATAGGAGTCTTTGGTCTTATGTTTCTGTTTTTCTTTCTATATTGTCTTGGAGGACTTTTAGATATGCTTGACTGAGTTACATAGCCTTGCCGTGCTGACATCTAATGTGACGATTGGACGGAAGGATTTTGTTTGTTTTATTTTGTGTTTCTTGTACAAATTATGTTGCTATGTCATCTATCGTTCTTTTTACTTGGCTCATGCGGCCGCACCCACTATTGATGTCTGATATATTATATGTTTTTGATTGCTACTGTTTAAGACTCTTTGTACTTTTCATTTTTTTCATGGTCCTACCGTGTCATGAAAAGTTAAAAAAAAATAGATATTTATGTTATTTCCTTAAATAAAGAATTTTAGCAATGCCCAAATTACAAGGTTTTTTGTTTTAAAAAAATCATTATCTTATTTGCACAATGCCTGGATATTAACAACCAAATAATATGACTACTGTCTCAAAGCAAGCGTGTGTACCATGACAGCTACTCTATTCAGTTATCATCTTTCCATAAAATGAGATGTTAATGTTCAAATGGGTTGCTGTTGGGGGAACTTAACTATGACATTTAGAAATGGGTTGAAAATAATAATTTACCTTAATGTTACTTCAGTGCTGAAAGGTCACAGGATAATCATTTTTGCTACTAAAATGAGACTTTCGTTAAAAACTTTGTTGATCTGCATCCATTCTGTATTCCGCCGCTTTGTGTACAGTAGATCTCTCCATTATCCTGCAGTCCCATTAATCTTTTTTTTATTAGCACCTAAAAAATAAACAAACAGTAATTTTGTGATGTTTGACACAAGAAGTACATTTTAATTTTATGATTTTGTAGCACAGAGTAAAAAAAATATAAATAACTAATGCGGAAATTGACGGAAATATTACATAGGGATCCTTGCAAAAATGAAAATGTCATTCAGATATAAAGAAACTCAATAACATCTATTGGTGTATTAAATTAAGAAGTGCAATATATTTGTTCTGTGTACCACCACAGATAGCAAGGCATAATGTGTTAATTAGGGATGAAAAAGACAATCATTCATTTTACAAGTAATTAAAAAAAATTGCTGATTTGCAGAAACAAAAAAATAAAGGCTATTTTTCCTGCATTTTAATATTACATGTCATTCCATCACATGTGCGGATTTAGCACGTATTAACGAAATTATAATCATAATCTTTACATCTTCTTTTTTATGCCATGTGTCATTTTGATTTGGAGGGGCTCCTTCCAATAAAAATAGCCTAAAATTAACTTAATTTGTACTAATTTCTACAGTATTACTGCACTGCAAATGTATTCTCTCCCCATATATTGTAACTGATGACAAAGAAATTACACATATGTGCATCATGCATCTCTAAAATGATGTAGTCATATTCAATTTAAACGTTGCTGTATAGCA
Organism: Spea multiplicata; assembly: GCA_009364415.1. Lineage (NCBI taxonomy): Eukaryota > Metazoa > Chordata > Amphibia > Anura > Pelobatidae > Spea > Spea multiplicata. The sequence continues at coordinate 25,993 of VKOC01004693.1, forward strand.
CAAATTGCAATTTTGAGGTCAGTTTATTTGCTATTATATACTTTAATCTTATGCTTTATTTTGTAGCTAATGAAACGTTGTAGAGACTTAATGTAAAATTGATTACTTTTTATAAAAGGTACTTGTATCCATTTATTTGTATCTCTAAGCACTTACCAATTCAAACAGTAACATGCAACTGGATTGAATGGTTAGTTTGAACTTTTTGGCATTTTTTTTTAGCATAGCGCTTAAAAGCGGGAATGCCCCACTAATGGATTACAAACAAGGGAACATTGAAAAATAAAACCATTTCATATAGATGTAGATTAAAATTGCCTCATATTTCATTGTGCTCTTAATTGGATTTCATGGTAATTGGACACTCTTCATTGCCATTGCCAATATTTCTTTTTTTAAACTAAACTGTTTAAGAGCCCTAAAGCTGCATTATTTAACATTGGCTAATTAAAGCTTTATATGGCCATATTAGTCTTCCCCTATATTTTAAATAATTCAGCAAACGGTTATTGTGGAGATTGTAGAAAACCTTTGTCTTATTTACTGATAATGTTGATTACAATAGGACACTGTTTTTGGACATTATAGTCCCCTAGATACTTTGAGTAAAAAGGCTCATTTTATTTTTTGGATTATTTTCATAGACAATTCAGATCATTATGCCTGATGCTGCTCAGGAAGTGACATCTGTTCACATTTATACTCTGCACAGTAGCTGACATGCCGCTTATTTGTTTGTCTGTTTACTCTCTCTAATTCCAGCGGCATCTTGCAGATAATTCATGCTCTTCTCTTTTCCGTCTGTTACAAGTTGGAGGGAATTATGCATTTGCTTTAGCAGTTCACATTCATGTCAGTCTTTGCAACTATCAGAATTAATAAAATATATGGGACAGCTTTAGACAGGCCTGAATAAGAATCATATGCAGCAACAACAAAACAATCAACAACATTCATTTAAGTTATATTCTTGCCACAAAGACACCAAGCTTGTACTCCTTTGTGTTCTTTTTACATGTTCTTTGCAATGGATGCATTATGTGGTCAGTTAACCCCTTAATGACAATTGCCGGTTCTGGCACGTCATCACTAACATCAGGTTAGTGACAATTGACGTGCCAGGACCGTCATGTCTTTAAACGGGTGCAGAAAGCGATCTACTTGCAAGTGGTTAGCTGTAAGACACTGTAATGTATTGTAAAGTGAGATAATATTACACAAGAATTACAAACACATCTGTCAAGCAGTGCACCATCTATAAATTGTAGACATTATTTCTATTACACTGCAATGTTAATTTGACTAGTAGATCTCGTGAATTTAGCCATCCAACCAGTCTCAATAAAGCTGTCTTACCCACTGTTGACAAAGTACAATGTTGTCCACAAAATGATGTGTGAATATACATTGATTAAACGGTTGCAACATCCAAGTTTTCTCATATACATGATCAATAATATATGTTGGTGCCATGGCTGCATCCGTTGAGGTTCCTGATTCTTGCATGTAAAATTGTTTCTCAAAATGAAAAAAGTTAGAGGTTAATATCAAAGTCAAGAAACGCCAAAGTCGTTTTATAAGGGGACCTGAATAGGAAGAAAACTGTTGTGACACCTATCATATCAGATTATTCCACTCACTGTGGGATAGAATGGTATAAAGGGTTGAAACTTCCAGAGTTTTAAAGATTCATTAGGTAAAGGTGGGAATTGTGACAATTTATGTAGTAGAGTCGGAGTGTCCTTTTAAAGTATAGGCAAATTAAGAAGTGGATCTTCAACATTTTAGTCTAGCCACATGGCTATTGGTTCTGCCCTCTCTTCTTGCGTTTGCACATCTTTGACCTCTTGTATTGACTTTTTGTCGTTTGACGGCAACCTACATTTTTTAGTACCTTCGCACCACTCCCTGTTACTTAAGCATAGTGGATTTTGGCCATCTGTGCAGTAACATGATGAGTGGGTAGTTTCCAAAATCTACAACTTTTCTTTATCAGTCAGCTGTTGACTTTGTTCCTCCACTACTAAAACCATGTCCAACAACATTTCTTTAACACAGCAATTCATTTGTGACAAAATTATTCGATAGTACGCACATTTTTCATATGAAACCTTCTGAGATTATATATGAGATCACGGGGTGTAAACTTTTGCTTTTGGATTTTTGGCATACACCTCCCTCATTTCTATTTTAGCATAATATTTGATGGTCACAGAGGGTTGAAGGGCTGTTCGAGAAGTTAGAGATTGAGCATATTCTAGAAGAAAAATTAGATCCACGGACTGTGTCATTGTAAGTAGAGGAGATCATAGGTCACATATCTTACAGGTGTTAGAGATGTTGAAGTTAAGGTTTCAAATTTCCACATAGTAAAATAAGCTTTCTTTTAAATAAATAACTCTAATAATTACACAAGATTAGACAAGCGCTAATATTATTGTATTTAAATAATAAATGTGTCACGACCGCTGACACCACGGCACTCACCGCAGAAGTTCTTACACCTGGAGTACTGTTCCCAAAGGAGACCCTCGTGAGCAGCAACCAGGACTTAGATGATTCCAACAGTGAGGAGGCCAGGTGTAGCAGATAGAGTAGGTATGAGTTGAGATTGCAAGGTGTAGAAGTCAGTGTAGAACAGGATTCACAGATGAACTCAGCAATGCCGGGGGTTAACACAATCAGGATGGTCAGGATAGCCAGGTCGGTACACAAATCAGGTAGTCGTACAAGCCGGGGATCAAAACCAGAGTGGGTAGTCAGACGGGCAAAATAAATAACCGGATATAACAGACAGAGGTACAAAATCGATAAGCAGAAGGGAAGTCAGGCAAGCAAATGGTCAAAATCACAGGAAACAAACTCACAGCAATACTGAAGCACGAAGACCACAACAGGGTAACTAGAGAGAGCACTTCCTGATTTTTAAATCCACTGCCTTCCAAAAAGCTCCACCCCTCAGATGTGTACAAATTTTAATATTAACACATTTTGTCTAATTCATGCTTGTGTAAAAATCTCTGAAAATAAAGAAAGACCCTCCAAATGATCACTTTAAAGTTAATTTGTCTGTTTTGGCTGAACTCCCCTTTGCTGTGCTTATTTTAAAATTATTTTCTGGGAACTTGCACAACCTTGCTAGATTTTATGGCTCGAATAAAATATAACATGGTAATTAACTGTTGGACAAGTTCCCAGAAAACCTGAGCAAAGTTCCAAGTGGTTCAGAGCAGGAGCAAGTCGGCCAAGAATGTAGGTAAAGTGATTTGTATGTGTATATAGTAGCGTGGCTGTGTCTAATGCATTTTATATGATACATGTCACATAATATCATAAGGAGTGTAAGATACAAGTTACATCTAAAGGAAACAGAGGAATATACACTAACTGCGTTTACGGGACAATAGCCCTTTTTCATGTTTGTTGGCAAACAAGACATAAACAGAAAATAACAAATGTCCAATGCCGGCTAATCAATAATAAGTAAAAAACATTATAACAATCAAGGACGGAGCTTGGCTACTAATTGGTTAAGTGGGCATTACATAGATCTTATTGAATAAGAATGTAACCAACGTGTTCACAGTAGGAATACGATACTCCTTGTAAATCCGCAAACATAATTACAGATTTATATTTTCATTTTGTAGGTTATTTTGAATTCTCTGACATTGAAAAGTATTTATACTAATTACATCAATGTATTAATGTAACATTTCCAAAAATCATCTTCTGCATTGTCTTTGATACTATATATATATATTATATAATATATATTATCACCCAATAGCATCTTATTCGATAATTACTTTAAGCTGGCTTTTGTGTTCCCATAAACCTAGGAAATAAAAAAGTATATTCGTTATGGCCAATATTTGTCAAATGTCAAAATAAACTGCCGTGGTTAAATGTTCATTTTAATGCACTATGTTCAAAACCTATTTTATCTTTGCAATAAAAAAAAATGTAGGTCAACTCGAGTTCCTAGGTATGTAAATAAAGACCCTGGAAACTTGTCAAAAGCACACATTTTTAGGAAAATTGCAAATGCTTTGGTCTAAATCATTTCTCCTAGCCCAGTTATGTCCATGCCTACCCCAATCCTAACAATAATGTCTTGCTTACCTTTTTAAAGGCCCACACAGCAGTAATCCACAAAGACCTTGGTCATCTTAGGCTCAAGGGAAGAAAAGAAAACATAAAAAAAAACTTTCACTCAACGGCCCTGGATTGAAAATATGAAGAATGAAGGGATAAGAAAAGTAGTCGGAGGTGCTCAAAATGGTACAAATATAGTTATTATTTCCCAGATTTCCTGATTTTTTGTACTTGAATAGCATATTTTGAGGCATTGTTTGTAATCGATTAGGTCTTCCAAGCCTAGAGTCAAATAAATATATCGTATGTCTCTGCTACGGCATCAAAAATACTGTTCAGTGATGTTATGGTAATATGAATTTGAGGAGCCTGGACATAAATGGCCTTTTTCTCCTGTCTCAGGCAGCATTACAACTGATGTGCATGCATGTTAATGAATAAACAACGGGCCTTGACTGTAATTGTGTGTATAGGTCTCCTTGCTGTCTGGGAAGATATATTTTAGCATTTATTCGTTTTCAGGAACGAAAAGGGCTATTTTTCCTTCCCCTTGTCTCTCACAGGCAAACCAGGTTAGGCTTTGGATGCTTAACTACTTTGCTGCAAAGACAATACTGCCTCTCATAATTACCTATACTTATTAACGGATCCATATAAACCAGCAATTTAAGATTTTGTTTTTGCTTTTCAATGTTACCGCTGCAATACTTGGTTAAAACTAGGTTACTTTTTTTCAACATGTAAATGCAGTATTTAGGTTATATAATAGTTACAATTCTCAGAGGTTCCAATTAAATGTGGATCTCGGGAGGTTTCTGAAATTTCAAGGAAATACTGTTATCAGCAAATTTAGCAATATATAGGGCAAAAGCTAGTCTATTGCTGATTTGGTAACATTACTACATATTGACTTCTTGTCCATACCAGAAGTGCAGAAGACGCTGGCAACACATGGGATTCTTAAGATACATCGCAAGAGATGTCAATATTTATTCTTTTCCTAATGTCTTTTTAGGGCTGGATGATCCATTCTTGGTTTTAAAATGTATGTCCCTTTTGTTCTTTTTATAGGAATACAACTTTTAAAAGAAAAGGTTGCAGACTTCTGTTTAAGTGAAACTATTAATTCTGTATGTACTAGTAACACGAAATTCTAAACATACTAAAAATATAAATAATGAGTTTATTTTATGTGTGTGTACAATCCTAGAAATCACTCAACTGCTCATAAATGGATAATTGACATTTATATCTATGATTTACTGCATTTATGTTAATTCTGACTTCATCTCTTTGCATACATAAGTTTGTTTTAAGAAAATGCAAATTAAATATGTGTTAGTAAATTTCTATTTTTTTGTTAAGTATTCTTTTGGCCAGCATCATTCTCAACGTTTCTTTTTTCATTTGCAGAATTTAAGCAATAACAAAGTGTTTCCAGTTATTGGAAAGGTTGCAGTACTGCAGATGCAGTCTCAGGACTGAGTTAACTAATCTGAAGTGAATACAGTGGTGGAAGGACATGCAAGGGAGATGAACATTTTCATAAACAATTTATTACTTTTCATGCAAGCATGTATTTACAGATTGCAATATATATATAGTTGCAATAACTTAAAATACAAAAATGAATTGCCTAATATAAATTGAAATCTGCTCTAGAACAATTTGTGTTCCTTATTGAAATATTTACCCAATTACACATTCTATCCCGATCTAGAAGGCTGTGTCAAATGACCTGCCTTGGCCTATGGTGTCATATATTGGTTCTCAGCAGGTTCCGCACAGTCCTCTATAGTGTCAATGGGCAAGCTGGGGAGACCAGAGATCTGCATGTTTACTGACCTATTGAGTAACAGCACAGTAGATGGCTTGACCTGCCAACTGCCCTTGGACCTAATGCCCTAGGCCAGGTTACTTCTAGGCAAAAAGTGGTGAATTCATTCATAAAGCTTATTCCATTTATATCAGTATAGGTTTCATTCATACTTGTACTCGTGGTATGTAGTATGCCTCCTGTACAAGTCTGCAATGTGTTGGACTGGATTCAGCTGAGTGAAAATGCATTTCCTTTAGCATAATTCTAAAACCAATGTTTTAATTCTAAAATGATTATATACGGATCACAGCTATTTTACATTTGTTAGTATTCCTTAGGATCCTAGTAAGAGCAGCATGCTACGTAGGGCTGCTATCCTTGCAAACAGCTAGCACGTGTCTGCATAGTACTAATTTATCATAGAGCAAGCCAAGAAAAGCTGAGTCAAAGCTGAGCCAACTCAGACGCCTTTCCTTCGGACAACATTTTGGTCTTTGGACTATTTGTTGCAAGCGAGTCCTGCTCATCCAGTTTATGCTCAGCTTCATTCCATTTTGTGCCATGCAAGTGGGATGCAAAAAAAAATATCCATATGAATAAACACTTTAAAATAAAATGCCTAACCCCTTCATTAAATAAACACAATTTGAGGCACTGATTTCATTTAAAACCGTTTTTTCTCCTCTTGTACATTCCAAACCTCTGTTTTTTTTTTGTATGAATGATAAAATTATTTGCTCTGAGTGACTCTGCTGATTTCAAAGCCTTAACAAAGAAAATGAAATATGTGAAATAGTTTTCAGAATAACTTACATGAAGGTATCTCTGGGACAGTGAATTTGGATCATCAGAACTTTTCCCTGCTGGTCTGTTTTGCTGGTGTGTTCAGACTGATAATAAAGGTTGTATAATTACCACCCAGTGGATTATGTTAATTTCCATCTCATGAGGTATACACTTTGCATGAATTAAAATTGCTAAAAATATGTAACCTATAGTGCCATTATAAGTTATGTCTTGCGTGCAGTCTTTTCCCTCTATGATTTATATCTTTGTGCATTTCTCTTCTTACAATATAAATTAAAAAGTTCTCTGTATAAAACTTTTTGTAATGCTCGAAGGAACCCCATCACTAAGTATATCCTAATTGCAGCAGCCCTGATAATTCCACAGACAAAGAACATTACAGCTTCTTTAAATTATTTAAGTAAAATGATAACACATATTTTTAATGCAGATTAGACTTTTGGATGCATTTGGATTTGAATAAAAGCAGAAATTGCCTGCTTTGTGCGTTCGTATCAGTGTCCAATAACGAGGGTTATCCCAGAGGAAACTGTAGAAAACGAAGTGCAAAAGTGGCTAAATTGTGGTAGTCCATTAGTCAATAACTGATAAGTAGACGTAGGCAACAAAGGAGAGGTGGTCTCATTGATGGTTATGGGTGTGATTGAAGGGTCCCACAACCTGTGGAGGTTTTTGGGCACAAGGCTCACAGCCTCTTCTCTTTCTTACTGTCAGACACCAAAATGTCTACAGACTGTCCGTTTTACCTTACAAGTGAAAGGAAAATGACATTCACTTGGAAATAGCTGAAATTGCTTTATTAGCCCTTTTGGAAGTGAATAGTGAACACTCTAACTTTTAGCTTGTGTGAAAAGCCTCTCTTACAGTGCCACAAAACAGGCATATACATATAGCTTTGTAAATGGAGTATGTGTAATTTAATATGAAGGGGGACTATGGGTGAATTTTCAAGCGATCTATATTTGTATCTTACAAGTGTCACTATGCATTTTAAAGAGTTGACCATTATTCATCATTTACTTGGTAAGGTAGGTTATCTTATAGGTTTAACTAAGTAATATACAGGGCCAGTCAAGCTGTTCTTTCACCAGGGTGAGCCTAGGGTTAGTGGCACCTTGCAGTAGATTTTCCTCAATGCCCCTCCTGCAACTAATACACATTCACCCTAAGACCGTACAATAACCCCTCCATTAGATGCAGTTGTCCCTCTTTCCTAGTGCACTGGGAAGTTCCTAGGTATGGGTCATCCTGAACAGAAAGTAGGATTAGATCTGTAATAACATTGGTATTGACAGACAAGGATTATGCAACTCAAATTTCAATTTTTATTACCTTGGAGACTCAATACCCTTACAAGTTTTGCACCTAACACCGGAGCTTCATGATGCCTACTTTCATTTTTGTAGAATTTACTGTTGTCAGTGGGAATCCTGCATGGACAGATACACAGACTGTGGATGGCATGGTTAAAATAACAAACAGTATAAGGCTTTTCTATTTTTATTATGGGGGTCACGTTGCCACAGTGCCTTTTTTATATTTCTGAATCCATGTTAACTGCACAAGAAAACTTTGTGAAGCTCAAATGTGTTTATATTTGGACAGCATGTGTCTGTTAAAAAAGTATGTGCTCCAAACACAAATAAAAACTCTGGATATCTGTGCTACGGAACTAGACTTGCACAGCAGGTTAAATATTGACACGTAGCCCTGGATTTTGGTTGGTAGACACACAAATCACCTAAAACATTAATAAAAAAAGCATACAACATACTCACAGCTCCTTTTCGATTCATTCACCCAGCTGGACTCTCCCAATACAAGCTTAAAAAATGTTCTCTGTGCACAACTCTCAAGTATCATGGGACATTCTTCATTTTAGACATTGTAGCACTGTCCCTCGTGGCTCTGCTCTTCCCTATCCACCTCAGGGATCTTTAACCCCTTAATGACAAAGCCCGTACATGTACGCGCTCAAAATGCATTGTTTTCAATGGGTTTAGGGACCGCCCATTGTCCTTAAGGGGATAAAATCAACAGAGGTCTGTGCTGCTGCACCCCCTAACACAGGTGTCCTGAAATTTTGAGTGGTTATGTCTGTGACATGATGCCAAAAAAACAGATGCCTTGTTTGCCCTTAGCATACTTTCTTTTATTTTACTGGATTATGTCTGTCTAGATGATGTAAATGTGTCATTTTGCTATATAGTTTTTGTTTACAATCTTTTTTTCTACCTCTTCATAAATTAGCTCAATATATTTTTATTCTTATGAATTAATAAAAGTGCCAATTAAACCTGACCAGCAGATACAGGCATTCTTTGTGCTGATCTTAAAATAACGAGAATATATATATCCAGCCATTTGTATTGCGGGTGCATCATTAATATGACAATATTTCAATGTCTTTCATTTACATATGTCTGCAAATGTGTTTTATCTGCCTAGTGCAGCATTAACGATGAAATATTTTTATCTGTATTAGCGAGAGATACATAAAACTGTAGTTTGCGTTCAGATTGATTTCATCACATTAAAAATGATCAAATACTACGGTTTGGCAGCTGTGGTCCAAAGTATGTCAGGTTTATATGTCCTGCATAATTTTAGAAGTGTAGCATATTAAAGAAGAATACTACATTTTTTACAGCAAAAAACATAGCCAAAAGACTGTAATGCCACAGGCTAGTGGTTTAGTACTTCTTTAGTGGCAACTCCATGAACATTAACTGCCTTTTGCAAAAAGTATGATTACAGTCCTTACAGTCTTGACTTTCAATTTTTAACGTACTTACCTTTTTTGAAGACTAACTGTATTTTATCTCTCTGTCGTATCTTTGTAACCAGGGAAGAAATTGGAGCAGACGTCTTTAATGTTGCTACATACAGTAAGGAAAGCAGACGTTGGCATATAAAAAAAGCAATCTAAAGCTTCAGATCCCAAATGCTTTATCTTGAAAATGACACAGGGGTTATAGCTTAATGTATTTTTGGAATCCCCTTCTGGCAATTTTTTTTAAAGCAAGGAGTTAAAAAAGAAGAAAAAAAAAGAAAAAATAGTCTGCAAAGAAATGCTCATTAAGATAAATTTATGTTACTTTAACCCATCGCTTTGTTTAACACTAAAATATAAAAAAGTTATATAGTATATATTAACAGTTGTACAGGCTAAAGCCAATAACAATAGTTTAATGATAATATTAAAAAAAGAAGTAGTAAGAACATGCCAAAAATACTTAGCACTCACCTATTCTGGGTGACAGGCATGCTAAACAGGCATTCATTTTATTGTAGGTGATACATTGGTATATAGTGATTGTATTATAAGGATATAACGTGCATGATGACCTTCAAGTGTAAGCAATAGAATACAGTCATGAAACACGGATGTGAACATAATGTTAAAACTTCCTAGTTGCAAACTAACCATTCCACCAGTGTAAAAGCCTTGTTCGTGTCATGGGTTGGTTATACCTTAGGTGCAAGAGATATTTGGGGGAATTTGCTCAAAAAAACAGCAAAGTGTCCCAGAATGCATCAGTTACACATCAGTTAAAACGAAAATTCAAATATAAATATTAAGGCACTATATAGAAGTATCCATAAAGAGGATGGCAATATGTATGTAGCAAGTGTCATTTTAGGCATTACTCTTAACATGTACTTGAGATACCTTTATACGTCAACTTCATAGATTCTATTAAGGGTTTATTGCAGATGTTCTAATCTAACGTTTAATAGAGTTTTGGTCAGGCTAACAACATCTTTTTTTGTTGTTGTTTTGCAGATCATGAGGAATGCATGGAGAAGACAACTGAGTAACGTAAAGATAAAAACTTTCATACATATCAGGAAATGACAAACATTTTGTGGGTGAAATATTTGCATTATATCTTGCGCCAGACATGTTCGGGGGAAAAAGGTGTTTTGTTTCACCTTGTATCTTATGTATTATTATTGACTTTTATTTACTCTTTTGAGAGAACAAACAGTGGTATATAAGTGGGAAGTTATACTTGGGTGTGATAATCTGAGACAGTGACAGGTATGTAGTAGCCTTCTCATTGGAGCTCAAAACGACAGCCATTATTTTTGGGAATAGGCAAGACCAAAAAGATTTGGACACATTTTTTGTTGAGTTTTTGTTCCTCTCCTTTTCAGACTACAAATTTAATTCAGAAATACTTTCTTTGTCAGAAGCTTTTTCATATTTTCAGGAGCTTAAAGGTCACGTTCACAGGAAAACACATACTAAAACAATTTGCTTAGTGAGAAACGTTAATTGAGTTATTTCTCATTAATTACATAAATTATAAAATTCTGTTAAAACAGCTGACTTAAGGGATAATATTAGGTAACCTTGTTAAAGAATAACAGTGATCAAGGTCTTATCAGTTAAACATGTACCATTGCATGATCGCAATGTGAACATGTTCCGGACTAGTTAAATCTTAGCTAATAATTAACCGAATCCTGGCTTAGCTAGAGCTACCTCAGCTTTAGATTTTTGTTTATCAGTAATGTAATTGCTTTGATTATATTTTATTATAAAAAACAGCCAATTAACAAGGTCAGAGACAAGTTAATGGGCAGGAATAATCATGTAGATCAGAAATTTAAGATTAGACTTGGGCGCTCTCAGAAGGTTTTTGTATTCAAAGAATGTCGTCCATCGTGGTCTATGTGTTTGGAAATCCCATTCATCCATCCGGGTTACCGTGGAAACAAGAAATACATGCATAGAAGAAGTTGAATTAAAATGCCATAACTGGCACGAACTCCGCCAAAATGGCAGAGCTTCTGGTGAAGTCCTCTCGGACGATCCACCACTTTAGCACCTTAGGGCAAAATGGTGGTGCTTTCGGCGACATCCAATTGGAGGATCGGACATAGCCTACAGCAAACTTCTGCCAAAATAATGGTGCTTATGGTGATGTCCTCTTCTGCGAGCCTCCAATCGGGACAGAGGACGTCACCGAAAGTGCAGCGATTTTGGCAGAAGTTTGGCGGGGTATAACTCTCCCCCATTCTTCCAGTTGTGTGGAATTATCCTGAAGAGTCCAGGATAATGCATCAGACAGCTGAGAAAAAAACAAGAAGCAGAGAAGACCAAAAAGTGGACAAAGAGGATAACGTCTCCCCCATAACTGGAGCAGAGGGTGTGAGTGGTCCATATGTACAAGTCTAATAGGCAGGGCTCAAGACAGGGCATTTCCAATGTGGCTCAAAATGGGTGGCTGCCCTGGGCCTAGGCTAGTCTTCAGGAGTCATAGCAGCTGTCCCTTGGGGTCTATCCACAGCCACCATAGTCTGAAGATGGAAGTCTAAGCAACCACCAACACAGACCTCTCTACAAACTCTTCATTGTAACCTGCATATGACCTGCTGGATGTGCATCAGGCAGCATGCAGTCCAACTGCCTGTTGGAGGATGATTCTTGGTCAGAGGTTCTATAAACCTCTGCTTCCACTTTCTCCATTACTTATTAGCAAGATTGCCCTGTTGAGAAAATTTGCCTTTGGAGAGCATTTTCTTACTCTTCAACCTACACGAAATTAAGTAGCCAGATTTCATCAACCTAATTAAATTTCAACCATTTTAACAAGTATTCTTACACCACTTGTTATATGTGTCTAAAAAGATTTATAATAATCACAAGGTGGTAGAACCAGAAAATGCCAATATATTTGTTTTCTCAACCATTATACTGTAAGAAAAAGATTAAAAAGGTAGTCAATCTATTTGTATAAGTATATAACATGACAACTCAATTATTTAAAGATACTGCATTAATTACAGTAATACTTGGGTGGTAACAGAATGAACAGTGATAAGAGTTAAACAGTAGTAACAGTGACCCTGAAAGCTATTTTTGTCAAATATATAATGTAAAGATATCTATTATAACATTTCAAATCAAAGATAATAATGGGAACCCAATAAAATCTTACAATATAATCAATGACAAATAACGTTTATAATTTAAACATAAAGTTCTCCATTCCCAGTTGAATAGCCTCACCTCACTTGTTCTGTGACACTTTCTTGTCCAAGTGCCTTGATCTTTAATATAGTAATTATTCGATGTCTTAACATGAAATTGCCTCTAGGGTGTAAGCTAGTAACCTAATGTATTGATTTATCTCAATCTCTCAATACCTCTGGAATATATGTATTGTAAAAAGTGCTGATTAAATTATTGTCATTATATAAATAAAATATAATAACAATACCAATAAATGGACAACCTTTTGTTATAGCTTTTATTATGTAACCACAATTACATTTGTGTTTTTTTTAGTGTACATACTGCATAATGTCTTATCTGGCAAAATGACAATTGTGCTTTAAACTAACTTGATTGAGTTACACAATGGACCATCTTTATTGGTTTTCATAACAAACTGCAGATCTTTTTGATCTCTCCTAGGTTTTTCTGTGCATTTTATTGCTCAGATTCTCAGCAATGCATAATCAAATTAATCTTCTTAAGCAAGTACAGTGCTGCTATGTATTGTTCAACCATGTAATTAAATCAAATATTTTATCCTTCGTAAACCATTTTAATACAATAAAACCCCCTGTACAATCATGCACTCCTGATGCATTAGTTGTTTATATACTTAAGGCTTAGATAAAAAATGTATAATGTATATATTTAAATTAACTTTTTGCATATGAGAACAGTATACCTACTTTCCCCAAACAAAAGTCAGACAAGCAGCTTGGCTTGAACGCGGGCTATGATGTACACATAGTGTGAATGCTGCAGTGATATACCTGTGATTTAAGAACCTAATTACCTAGGAAACCATACAACCATAATAAACTATGACACGCACTTGACTTGTACATTTGGATTCATACAAATTGCAAATGTAAGGGAATTTGCATATTTCAACAATTCTTACAAATCTCTAAAAATGAGGCAAAACCCACACAAAACTAACAAAAACAAAGCCAAAAGCTCTGACTTTTAGTTTAAATGTCATGGTCATTCCCTACCTCTCTCATTCACATTTTGTCTCCTTACTTTCTCTGCCAACTGCTTCCAATTCAGTGTCTCGCAACTCTGCTCATTCTCTAGCATCTTCTTGTTCTTCTCTCTTTGGTATTCCATCCTCTTTCTTTGTCTGCATCTCTGTGGACATGATATCCCATTGCATTTCCACAAAAATGGTGCAGCTTTTGGTGACACCCCCCCCCATTAGAGGATGGGAAAATGATAATTTTGCCCTGAGATAACTTCCCTAAACATCTGCAAATATGGTCAGATTGGAGGATGTCCCTGGAGACACCTCTAAACAATTTTGAAGAAGTTGACTGGGAGTTCAAGAGTGTAAAGAAGGTGGCAGTGAGTATGGATCTTTTATATGTAAACCTGTTTGTCTATTTAGTTATACAGTGATGTAGAATATACTGGTTATTAGTATTATTAAGGACACATTCCCTATGCCTCAGAACTCATGGTAGAGTTGTAAACAGGAGGGATTTCAGTCTTCACCTCTTAAATTAACTAGGATAATGCCTCTGTAGTCTAGTAGGGTTAAACTGAGGCATTGCAAACAAGGGAATGCTACATCTGTATATCTGGTAAAAACATAGATGTACATTCACTGGCCCCTTTATTAGGTACACCTTGCTAGTACTGGGTTGGACCCCCTTTTGCCTCCAGAACTGCCTTCATTATTGGTGGCATACATTCTACAAGCTGTTGGAAACATTCCTCAGATATTGGTCCATATGTACAAGATGGCATCACGCAGTTGCAGCAGATTTGTCGGCTGCACATCCATGATGCGAATCTCCCAAGTAGTCTTGACCACGTCTACATGCCTAAATGCATTGCGTTGCTGCCATGTGATTGGCTGATTAGCTATTTGTGTTAACAAGCAATTGAACAGGTGTACCTAATAAAGTGGTCAGTGAGTGTATATGCACAGTACATCAACTCATTTTAAACAATCTATGGTGATCTGTGCTCTGCCTATGGTAATTTGCACTTTAAAATATAATGAAATACATTTAAATTGACTGTCCTCAAAATTATTAATTACAGAACAAATTTTGATCTGCAGCTCTACATGAAGCTGCATTTACAAATAAAAATGAAAGCCTCACTGAGAGTTTGATTAAAATGAATGTCTTCTGATCTTTTTAACCACAGTCTTTTACTTAAGCAAATCACAGTTGCCCTTAATCTACTTTCTAAAAACTGCTGCTAGTATTAAAAAGTAATGAACTAACAAGACTATTTGTTAATGCCTTATGAAAGTGATAATTATTAATCATGTCTGGGCCGCTTACTAAATTGAGATGCTGATAATGTTCCTATAGAGACTAAATTGGACACATTTACACAAAAAGTCTCAAAATCGAGGGAAAAAAATTAAACAGAAAAGACAAATAATTAAAGTGGAATAGATCTAGAGTGCAATAGTTTAACTATTTTACATAACCATCGCAGATGGGAAAATGTAAACTGTATATCCAGTTTTAATTGAGTAGAATATAATTAATCCTACTGAACGCTGCATACAAATGATACGTATGCCTTTGTCGCCTTATATATTATATGCATTCATTAAAACAAATCCCTATATTATCTCTAACTAAGAATATAAGATTGGGTTTAGAGATGAACATGTCCAGATTCCTTCTAGATTAATTGGTAACCATAGACTTTAGTTCCTCATCTTACCTGATTGTTATCAATTTAAAAAATAATAATTGCAGTGAACACAATTTTAGTTAGGATAAGATTCCATTTTAGCACAGAATTGGTACAAATTATTGGTTCAATAACTATATAGTTAATGAAATCTAAAATCATTCTGATGATCCTCCTGCGTGTGATCATATTTTGTGATCAAGAAAGCAGGGCTGAAAATGGTAAATTTAAATAAGTAAATAATCTCTAAAATAAAAATTCATCTAAAAAAAATAAATACCTGAAAGGACCCCAGAGATGTAATTATGGGTACATTGTAGTCACAAAAGAGATCCAATACAAAGTCCCCAAGGGGATCTCTATTATTGTTGGACTTCTCTCTGAAAGGGCAGTGCGCAAACAGTTTTAAAAAATACAAAAAAAAGTAAAAGGCAAAAACAATTAAAAAGTTTTAAAAAGCCTCCAAGGACTTTGTACACCTTCAAGTAGAAATAATTATAATACTTTACAAAACTCAACAGTATGAGAACCAACAGATTATCATATTTTCATTCTGTCCACATAGAGTCTTATTTTTATTCTGTGTTTATGTTAAAGTGTTTCAGATACCAGTAATACTGAGATGTTCAAGGCCTCTGGTTGGTCCTCCTGTAACTCTCCAGCCATTGAGTGACTTGTCAACCTTATTGCTTCTTTCTCAATCCTTGGCAGGCTAAAAATTGCTTGCCTTCTAATTTATAGTTATATATTTATAATAAATCAAGTAGCAGTTATATGTTATTACACCATTTAACCCTAACTAGCGACTTTAAAATAGGCATTTCTAATATTAGTCAAGCTAAATGCATTTTAATCATTCTGCAATGGATCTTTCTGCCAAGATTAAATAGCGGTAATTACTTTGTATTTTATTAGCTCCTATTTATATTTTTCCACATAAACATGTTTATTGTCCTCCCTTCTGAATGTCTCTGGTTCCTCCCTCTACATTACATAAAAATATTTATTAGCCAGGGCGCAATATATGTCAGTTAGAGTATTTCTATATTCCTCTTTGTCAAAAGAAAACCCCATGCTTATTTTAACAACAGAGTTTATTAAATACTATGAACTTTGGATAGACTTATAAACATAGGCTTTAACCTTTTCAGTATTCCGCATTTTGATTAGTTGTCTGTGATTTCAGTTTGTCTCAGGCTACCATGCTTCTAAATTGGGGGACGTGGGGATGATCAATGATTCAAAATATAGCATGCTGAAAAGGTCAAAGAAATAGAGTTTACTGCTTCTGAAATTAAATTAACCACTGTACTGTACATAAGCTACCAAGTTCTATTAGAAACATATAATGAAGGTAATAAATAGCCCAATACAGATATGTTCTCACTATAAAGTCTAAAATCCTATAAAGTACAAATGTCGTTTCTTTTGTATGTCTTCTTAAAATACCAAAACACTCCCATTGTAACCCATGAGAACATTTTCTAGAATGGTTGAAAGAATGTGCACTAGCAAGCACGTGATTTATGCAGCCAAATGCATTTTCTGCAAGGCAAGGAGCTGGGTGGTGGGTAGGAGGTTAAATGCATAGAGGGGATTTTAATAAAACCCTTCATAATGGTAATATAAAGGG
This sequence comes from Spea multiplicata, assembly GCA_009364415.1. NCBI lineage: Eukaryota > Metazoa > Chordata > Amphibia > Anura > Pelobatidae > Spea > Spea multiplicata. The sequence continues at coordinate 43,021 of VKOC01004693.1, forward strand.
GACACCCTGATATATGTATTAGTGTATATGATGACTGCAGTCCTGGGCATCCATAGGGAGGCTAAAGAGACCCACTCGAGCAGGAGAGTTTGAAAGAATAGGCTGTTTAGAGTAGATTAACTATACATAGAGGGGAATTTTTTTTTCATTTTATTTTAATACCCCTCTGCTGTCAGAGTGGTTTGGCCTGCTCTCTTCTTCTATTCTTCTAGCTGGTCTCCTCCCCATCACCCTGCTAGCTGCTTCTCCATAGACACAGAGTCAATGCCAATGTACTTTTATCTCAAATATGTATTGCAGTTAGAGTTAATGACTCTGGTATGCTAAGCATCACACGAAAGTGAGTACAACTGGAGTGACAAAGGTTAGTTTTTATATAATTATGGATTGGCACTTCAGCTGCTGTGGAATGCATATCTCATGATTCTCAGCCATCCGTTTAGTTAGCTGAACATCATCACAAATTTACAACGGCACTTTGAGTGCCAACTCAAACTAAAGTTCTCATGTTGCACAGGTACATGCTGGTCTGTTAGCTACTACCACGGTCATATAATTGATCCTATTAATGGGTAACTAACATTTGTCTTCCACCAGGAAAACCCTCTCCTGTGGGCACCCATGACTGCAGAAGAATATCTATAAGAATAAACACATGTACCTCCCCCTCTATGCTGTTGATTATTCCACTCACTATATCACCTGTAGTTTCCAATCACTTTGATTTCTATGTGGCTGGAATCAGCAGACTTACAACTCTGGTGTGACTCACTCATCTATCACAGGCCCCCAATAACTTGTTTATATTTTCTCCTCTTTAGTCACCTTATGTTTCTCATTTTCCCCATTCCCTCTAGATTGTAAGCTGGCGAGAAGGGCCTTCTACCTCATGTTTTAGTTAATGTTTATCTAATTTTGTCTGTAATATCCCTTCCTATGCTGGGTACCTAGGCTATGTAATTTGTTGCTGCTATATAAATAAATGAATAATAATAATAATAATGTAATGATCATAACTATGACTTCCCAGGGTTTGACCCTGAGTCTCAAAGTTTTGCTACAATCTCAGGGTGTAAGGGTGAAGGTGCAAATCACAGTCGTCAGCTTCATACTCTTCATTGATCTGATGGTATCCAAGGCTCCTAATTAGTGCTTTTGCTACCAGTATGTTATGGTTGATATTCCTGTTTGAATGAAGGTCACTCAATTTAGTGTATCTTTAATGATATGTCAAGGTTTCCATGAGGACCGGTATTAGAGCCATTTGGGTAACATGAGTCATAAAATCTTCAACGGTCTATTATAGGGTCAATATTATAATCTCAAGTTCTCTCATTTAGAAATTTTCAGGTAAGGTAATGATGCTTACAGATTAATATAGCATCATACAGTATATGTTTTGATGAAGCAGCATATTATTAGTTGTGTAGACCTATGGGCATTATTCAGTTATACAAAAAGTACAATATATTCATTAGTTAATTATTCATAGAGAATGACAGTTTACTTTTGATATGGCAAAAATCTTACATGTAATGGAATGGCACAGGAAATGTGTGAATAATTTGCAATGGTAGGGGCTGATCCTTAGAGGCATGATGAATAAGATAAGATGTGAGCTGATTGAGTTGTCATATCCCAATTCTTACCTACAACAGTCAATAGGTTGACCCATATTCTGGCCTTGCTGGCAGGATAATCTATTTTCTCTAAACATCTGGCATGCGATATTACTGGTAGCATTCCCATCTCTTATGCTCATTAAAGCAATACAATGAATCTTTGAGACTAGCATGCTTGCAGCAAACATCTGTCATGATTAGCTGAATGCTTTTCTTTCTAAACATGTGTTTGTTTGGCAGTAGAAGGGCACTAATGATAAAGTATCCGTCTAGATGCCCATTTGAACATGAAGCCACCTGCCATATCTGGTAAAATACAATTGGGATTAGGTTAAAATGGTGAAGCGTGTTTTAGGATAGAATCATATAGCCTTGCATTATAATTTGTATGTGAGAGAGAAAATGCAGCTTTTTAAATTATCATTACCTTATTGCAGTTAAAGAGATAATCAAAACCTATATTACCCATTTTCTTACATATGTGGAATGGCAGATCCTTAGAGGCCAAAACCTACTGACTGGTTGTGCCATCAAATGTTGGAAATAGCTGGCAATGAGTCTTTAAAATCACTATGGAAGAATGTTGACCCACTCTTCTTGGCAGAAGAACCTTCATTTTGTTTCTTTTGAGCCATTCAGAGGTGGACTTGATTGTGTCCTTTGGATATTTGTCCCGCTGCATAACGCAACTGCACTTGAGCTTTAGGTCACAAACTGATTCTCGGACATTCACCTCCAGGATTTTCTGGTAGAGAGCAAAATTCATGGTTCCATTATATATATCCTGAAGCAGCAAAACAGCCCCAGACCATAA
>VKOC01004694.1:0-12453 GCA_009364415.1 Spea multiplicata
TTGCTGGTCTATAGACCAGCCATTGCAGGGGGAGTCTCTGATGACTGCTGTAGGCTTCCATGCCTACAGGAATCATCAAAGGGCTTGTGGGGGCTCGTTTTTGCTGTTGCTTCCAGGCAGACCAGCAGCAGAGCCCCATACAAAATGGGAATTAACCCCTAAATGCCGCAATTGCGGCATTGAAGGGGTTAACGCTGCACTGTCGCTCTCATGGAGCGATCAGGCAGCTGGGGGGTGTTGGGTCAGGTCCCCACACTTGTGTGGGGACCCAATCAACACACAAACCCCTTCCCTGAAGCTGCCTGTGGCAGCTGAAGACACGATTGCTGATTTTTCAGCCTACAGGATCACTCCGTGGGAGGGATCTCAGGCTCGGGGGCGGGCTCTGACTGGCTGTGCTGTCTGCAAGGACTCCTTGGCAGACAGCAGCAGCAGCAGCGCCCCTGTGTGGTAACTCGGCCTCAACAATTTTTTCTGGATGTAAGAGGCTGACAAAATTCTCTGTCGACCTGGCGCCTGGGATTTGTTGAGCCCTGGTATAACGCTTCTCAATGTATTTGTCTTGTAGGGGACAGTGATGACAGCTGTGATATGAAGGAACTGAGGCTGCAACCACGTGGAGTGAGGAATGTAATGTATCTCCGACGGGAGCAGCAGCATGAAGATGATGGTGAGGAAGAGGAGGAGGAGGAAGAAGAAGAGGAGGAGGAAATGGAGCGAGAACACGAAGGCAGAAAAGTAGTGGTACGTCCATGAAATGCTCTGACATATCTACTAGTGTGGATGAAATCATTTTTTTCATGATTGGTTGTAAGTTATACGTTGATTAGCAATGTCCTGTAATTGGAGCAGATAAAAAACAACCACTTCTTGTTCAACCAGGTTTTTTTCACACGAAATGGTAAAATAATTGGGAAGAAGGAGACAGTGCTGCCTCAAGGAGGATTCTATCCAACCATAGGAATGCTGAGCAGTGGAGAAAAGGTCAAGGTGGACCTGCATCCCTTGAGTGGATGAGGAGACTTGCATCTCGGTGGAAAGAATACACTGCATCATTTTGCCATCTTCCCTTCACGCCAACTCCCTGGTCATGCACGATTTGCACGTGGGCTTGTGATAGTGCTTCTTCGTGTCTGGAAATGTCTCACCGTGCCCTTACTAGTGAGTGAGCGTGGGTTTGGTATTACACCCCATGCTTGTAAGTGTTGGCAAAGCAGAAGGCATGATGGGACAGGAAACAAGACAGCAGTTCTACAGGTCACCGAGAAGTAGTTATTGGCGTTGGTCATGGGGTTTTCCTTTTTATGTTCTTGTTAGGAGTGCGTGGTAAGCATCAAATACTTTCAAGGCTGGAGTAAGGTGATGTAGATGGTTTCTTGAGCTTACTCGCATATATAAAATACTAAAATAGCCATATGAACCTGTGGTCTGACAAATCAACTCTGCAAGGTGAGAACACCAGAAATATAAAACCAAAAAAAGAGTGGATATTAGAAATGAGCTGCATACACACTGATGGTGTCCACAACCATCACAATACATAGAATAAAAATATAGGAGAATAAGACGCCCTAGTGTCAGTGATTTGTGTGGAAAATGTAGGAATATTAATGTGACCTCGAGGAAATACTATATAGTATTCAGTAAGCAGTTATCCAGCGGTTCTGTTGCTTCGAACTGTGTTCTGTTTTCTGGCCTCAATGACTACTTTTCTCAGACCATGTGGAAGTATGTTCGAGTATAGGCTACCAGTGGGCCAGCCATTGTTGTTGACATACATAGGCTTCTTTTATAAAAGATTATATCATGGCAAATTAGATGTGTAATTTGTTTTAATATTTGGCATTGTAATGGTCACCAGTCATGCCTCACATCCTCGTTTAATCTATGTGAAATCCCTGTTTTATCTATGCATTCTCTCCACCTCCGTCTACCTCACGATGGCACCTTTGGTGCTACCTGATGTCCTGCATTACCTGGTGCTGTGAAGTCTAATAGCACCAGATTATTATTAGAACAGCAGTTTTGCTGTCTCAAGTTTTAGTTTGATAAACTAACGCATACAACACATTAAACCATTTCTATACTGAATTGTTCAGTATCTTTTTTTTTTTTTTTTTTTACTGCCCCCATTTTTAGTAGACTATAGACAGTGGATTTTCTTTTCATTTCTGTAGCCTTGGGGGTGCCATGGAGCATATTTTCTGTGCGTTCTTCCCGTGTGTCCCTGTACTGTAGGTTAGATGTTCCCATGAACCTGGTGGCATTACTACCTCGCTATTAATGCTGCGGCTACGATGTAGAATCCGCTTTCCTCTCCCCCTACACTGAGCGTGGGTCATCTTCTTTCACAGAACGGACTAATTGGGTTCTAGTCGTTTCCTTGCCACTGATCCACCTTCAAGTGGTTTTCAAACTCACTTTCACGAGCAGTGTTTTGGGAGCCAATAAGAGGCCTAAGGTCTGAAGTTCAAAAGAATTCTAAATTTAACAAAATGGAAAGATAGAGCCATTTTCCTGAGTTACAGATAAATGCGTTGAGTCTCTGCCCACCTCTATAATATATACTAGTATATACAGTCTTAAGGCATTCGTACGCATGATTTTTGCGATACAGCGGTGACCAGATTATTTTGTATTTGAGTGACTACCTTTTTGAAGGTAGGGAGGATCACCTTTTTCTTTTTCGCTCGCATGGTGCTGCGGTCCTTGTCTGTGGGTCTTCTCTTGCCGCTTCGGATTTATTAGTTAAGTAAACCATTCCAGTCGTGTATTTGTTGAAATAAAGGTGGCGGATGTCAGTACTGACCAAAACATAGCACTTGCATTTTGGAATTGCAGAACAAATGGCAATTGTTTCTCGTTTTTGTAAATATATTGAAAGCTGCATTTCTTTTCAGAACGGAATTTATTATATATATATACACAACCAAAGTGTGTTTTTATTATTAAATGGTCGTAGACCGTAATATCTGCTGCTGTACACCCTGTTAACAGTAAAACCCACTTGGGTACAATAAATACTTTAAATTACATATTAAATGTCAGAAGTTATTTTTTAGTTTAACCAAAAAGCTTTACAAAGACATGAATAATATTTTAATAAGTGAGAGCTTGTAGTTAAGGAAATGGGGACAGGATGGTTTCCCTATGGCGTATAGGATAGCTCTCCTGGAACATATGCTGTTGGTAAGAATTGCTGACATATAACAGCTTTGTATGTTAGGTTCCATTCTCTAGGATATCTAGGGCTGCGTACATGAGGCTTTGTAACAAACTTACCAATGGGTCCATTATTGCTGATATGGGCTATTGTGATCACCATGAGAGGATGCTGAGAACTTCAGTAGTTGAGTAGGCTGAACGCGGTGCTGAGACGTACGATCAGATTATTGTTTTCCGTGGGGAGGGCAGAAGTGGGACAAGTCTTGTTTCCTCTCTTTCTGTCTACTGGTTCTGCCACCCATTTTCTTCCATATGTGTATGGCCTGTTTTTTGATTTATATATAAACGGTTCCACGGAATTGCACTAGAACATATCTCAATGTCTGTACATATTCAATATATACATGTTTATATGCATATAATAAAGACACAGATCTATTTATATGCTTGTGTGTGTGTGTTGTTTTGTTTGACGTATTCTACAAACAATGCTGTACGTCCTTTAAACACCAACAACGGTGAAAATGACGATCCTGCGTTCAGTTGGGACTATGCGAGCAGAGAGTCAAGAGTTTGCAGAAGAGTTATGTCTTCAACATCCGCGCTCGAAGCCTCAACTTCCACAAGGGTTGAACTTGATGGAATTAGGTGTTTTTCAACCTTATTTACTACGTAGCTTTGCTACCGATTATGAAGGGCAAAGCCAGTGAGCGTCTGCATTATTACAGAACCACTGATGATCTTTACTGCAGTCTTTTCAAGCATTCAATTATGCATTACAGAGGGCCAGCTCATTTCTTCTTGCTTCATAGTCTGTTCATCAGAAATACTTAAATGAGTTAAAACCAAAACTCCTTTGCAATCGCTCCTGCCAACTATTTCTTAGACCCCAAACGTGTACCTTGTATTTTGCGGTAGAGAGACAGATATACTAAGATCTTATTATATTATTTTGGATGGGATAAAAAGTATTTTTTATTTCATTTTTTTTTTAAACATGAGATTAAATATTTCATAAAATGATATTTCCAAGCTTCAGTAGAAAAAAAGAAAGAAAACATATGTATGTTTTCCATTCAAGCTGGAAATTACTGTATAAAAAGCACAAAGTGCTCCCAGGCAGACTTTATTTATGATATAAAAACAATATATATTACATTACAATAATATATTATGATATTTTTATTATTTCTCTATAAGATCACACATTCTCACAAGAAAAATAAAATATGCTCAGATTCAACTTAAAAAGATATGAGCGTCCTCTGTACTAAAATAATTCTCATTTCTGAAAATCTTTTAAACAAACTTTGATAACTAATAGACTGGGATGTAAGGGGGTACACAAAGTCTGAGGAAGAACTTGCTCTCAGGCGAATAAATGACCTCGTTAAATATGAGTGGAAAAAAATTAAGATTACAGTCGTTTTGATATTCCATGCTAGTGGCGGCCGTTCATTAGTTGGGCATTTGCCCCGGAGCTACGGCTGTTATGATTACATGGATGTCTGAAGGCTAGAAGAGGAATAAAAAGGCTTCTTACTAATGTCTGAATATAGTGACTTGCTCTAACAGTATGCAACTAACTATAAGTCCCATCAGCCTTAGCATTATGTAATCACACATGAGGCCTCGTGAAGCGAACCAGGATTTTTTTTCAGTACAGGCGGCTCAATCGAGATACTTGATTCAGTCTTTTCTGTATATGAAGGGATGCCCCTATAGGCTTCTCCAAGGTAGTTTGCATTCAGAATGGGATTACATACAGATGTTTGGAAATAAAAGTTTAAAGTCTGAATTTAAGATTTTAAGATTTTCCATTATACACAAGGTGCGTGTTTGTATACATATATGTACATAAGTATTGCATACATGATTTTAATATACGCTGTCACAATGTTCATATACCTTGAGCTGTATATAATATCTGCACAGTGCAGTGTATTTTATTGCCTAAAAATGCTCTAATCATTTCTAATTTTAGCATTTTACCTGTAAAATTAAAACTTTATAATTATCCTTATTAGGTCAAACCAAACTTAATTTATTCCTACTTTTGTAAGAATATGGTGGTTAATCTGGTTTCTCGCAGTAGAGCAGGGAAACGTTACCCTGCCAATGTCAAATATCCCGTTAACGTAACTCCTTGATTACCCGAAGCAAGTCATTTCATAGGTCACTACGCTAAAAAAGTTATCAAAGCTGCTGCTGGCCTCATGTAATTGCTGTTCGCTATGTTCCTGGCACACGATAGAAAAACAAGAGCCTCCCTAATAATGTGAAAATGTCCTGTTTATGAGGAGGAGGAAATGTGCCTGGTTGGTCGATGACCAACTAATGACACTTCAAACATGACGTTCTCGTATATTGGAATGTTTCACGTTTCCCCCTCCATTCCTTACTGTTGTTACGGATGTGGTGATAAACATGATGAACACAAAGCAAAACAACCCTTCAAGAGTAATAATCACACAGCGTAACTACTAACAACAGGCGAGGGAGTATATCTACATTAATATAATTAATAGACAGCAGGAGCAAGTTCGGTCTCGGCTGCTGTTATCCCCCAACAAACAACAAAGCTTCGGATATATATTGTGATGCATTTCAATAGTACTCCGTTTCATGATACCAGGCTGAACCTCCTACTAAGGTACTAAACACCTAACATGGAGCTAGTGGGTTCCACGTTGCTTGTTCCTGCTGCCAGCATCACTTAGAAATGCTTAACTAAACAATATGTAAGCTACATGTGCGCATCACCTGGACTTAGATGAAGGAACAGACCATGCCACAATCTAACGTGCTGCGCTACATGACCAGGCGTCCTGCTGTTGGTGAGAATATAGGCCAACAATAAGCAGGGCTGGAGCTTTGACCATACTTTACAGAGCACACTGTAGGCTAGTAGCGGCATTGAGTCACTTTCTACACCCGTGGAAGCGGTTACTTTGTTAGTCTTCGTTTATAAGAACATTTGTATTCCAGATATAACCTTCTCAGGATGGCTTTCTAAACATCTGTTCTTTCGCTCCAGTTGAATGCGACATTTGGGACCCCATGGAAAAGATATCTTTTTGGTAAGAATTTTTCTGAGGCATCCCATGTGGCTTGCTGGAAAAAATCTTCACCCCTTATCTCACGCTGTAGATACCAATTGAAGTATGTTTCTACAATGACTTAGTGATAATGTAATCACAAATTATTTTATTACTTCAATAGAGATACAAATGCTCTCTGTATATAACTCATTAGAAGACGTTTGACATTTTATTTAAAGACCTTCATGATCCTGCAGTAACATTCAAACTCACATACTCTTCAAACTAAGTATTAAAATCACAACACCCGTCACATACACATTTTTGGCTTCCACCAACTTTCTCAGACCGTTTTCCCTACCAATGTGCATTTTATCTCTTCTGCGTGCCCAACATAACTTTGGTGACAAAGTTTACAATGGCCGATGCAGGTTGTTCTGGGTCAAGCTCTGCAAACAGGTGGCACACATTCTCTGCCGCAGTGCCGGGCTTCCGAGCCACAAAGCCGAAGACCCTGGAAAGACCAAATTTCAATATATATTACAACCTTAAAAAGTACTGCAGTTATTCTTGTCAGGCCAAGAGCCGGCTCCGCAAGGTTAAAGGGGGGCGGATGGGGTGCGCATGTACAGAACATCTGACAATGGTTGGAAATCAGTGCCATGGACACTAGGGGGGCTTTTCCCTTGCAGCCCCAGAGATGCAGCTTCTTAATTGTACATAATTATGCATTCTTTGTTGGTGAAGATGTATAGGATCCTAGAAAAAAGGTTGAAATAAATATATTATATAAAAAAACTTACTTCGTCGTTGTCCTGTCTGGATTGGTCCACCTGCAAAATATTAACAGACGTTAAGAAAAGATGCATACGGAGACAAGCATATGGTCTGCTGCTGTTACATTTCTAGTCCCAAAAGGAGTGTATTATAGTTATTATAGGAAGTTTCTACTACCTGCGATCCTGTGGGTCTGCACTGCAGAACGTAACACTTGAAACAGGATAATGACGTCTAAAGAACAATCTGCAAAATACGCACATGGCCAGGTTATAGAAAATGACAAAAAAAACAACATTCCACCCTCAGAAAAGTCTATGTGCAAACGTACTTGCGCTGGCTGTCTGTCAGAGTTATGCCTTGCTCAGAAACCTTAAAATGAACAGTTGTTGCGCTGGATCTTGGGGGAGTCAGGATGGCAGTAGAGGCCTTTGAAATGGCCTGGGGGCCCGTAAGTGACTCTGTGTCCACAGAACCAAGAAAGAGCACACTGCAGGCTACAAAAGAAGACAATTAAAATGAAAATTTAGGCCAACATAGAAAAAACATGTAAAGTTATATAATTCAATGATTACATCTAAAGAAGTGAAATCTGAGGTTCTGTAACTTTAGATAATTTTCCATCTTGGCCCAATGTCTCGCTAAAACTAGAATTACTGTAACAAGAATAGACAAGACTTATCTCCCATCTGGTATTTCTATGTACGGAGCCAAATGATAAAACCAGTTGGGCCGTGTGGTTTACCCATTTCCTGTTTATCTGGACAACCTCAATAGTTGACTTTGGTCTCCTACACAAAACAGTGTGACTAACCCAAGCATCTGGTCATACTGCCAGCGTCTTAATTCCATCCCATGCGACTACCATACTCTACAAGGAAATATTCCATCTTCTAGCTTCAGACCATGAATCACCTGCCCTTTATACCTCCCTTCTGAAGAAACAATGATAATATTTACTTCTTGATCAACAGAAAAAAATACACTATTTCTATATATATTATTTCTGGGCTCGACCAACAACTTCTTCCCCTACCTGACCAAGACATGTTATCACTTACCTGCCCCCTGTCTCAGTAAGTCAGCGGCTGTGCTCATATTCGTTGGGGCCAAGACCTCTGAATTTTGCTCAGCCAGATCTGAAAGGAGTGAGAGAACGTGAGTTCCCATGAAAAACATATATTTGTGGAGGCGACATGATAAAACTGCAGACTATAGTGCAGGAATACGGAACTGGCAGTGATCCAGTATAGGAGTGGAGTAGTTAAGAGAAGTCATACTGATGGATTGTACTCACCTCGACAAGGGACCCGCAGCCTGCACGGCAAAGAGAGAGGAGTGACTGAGTGCTGAGACACCAGCGCAGACAGGCTTCCTATGTACAACAAAATAGTCTATCAGTCACCAAAACATATTCTGATTTCATTTAAACAGAAGAAGTCTCCTTGGGACAATCGTGGGATGTGGAGGACGAACTAAAAGGTCCCGTCACACCACTGACAGAAACCTCAACGCTTCCAAAATTATTCCACAGAGAATGACACAGTTTGGTGTATTAGTGCCCACAAATCACATCATGAATTTGCTGTGACAATGTATGATTAGTAGTGACATTATCACACTGTCTGTCTACCTAAAATACATGGTCCTCCCTGTTAAATTAGCTCGTCAACACTTTTAATAAAGTAATCATAGGCAAATCGATGTGTGGGAATGTCAAAGACTGAGTTGTACGATGTCTGGCATTAAAACCATCAGTCTGGCACGCTATAATCCACTTACACGACCAGACTGATCCACTAACACAGTGCTAGAACAGAGAGAAAACATCTCCAGTCACCGGGCCCTCCTGTCTGCTCCACTGTCCTATGGAGTCCCCCCGAGTACATTCCGCAGCTGGATCATTGACGTAAGACCAGTACACCAATGATTGGAGAACCATTAACTTATCCACATCTTATCTAAAAAGTCTTGGGCAGAGCTATGTTTGCTTAATGTTGGACAGTCCCAAAGCATGGCCTTAACCAGAGCTTTACTACATTCAATTTAGAAAGAAAAATACTTTTTTAGCCACCTTCACTTCCATCCCCGTGGCATCTTACAGGACGTTCCCTCTCATTTCATGTGACATCTAATTAGGAGTCACATGTATTACAAGTTACGTGATGGAGAGATCTGTCCCTTTAACATGTACTTGTAGCGGACTGTCATAAAGGAAAATGGAGTCGTCAGAACGAATATAATCTGACTAACCAAAGTAGGGTTCGATGGGAGAGCCTTTGATTTTCACTCCTTTTGGGCCCGTCTCGATGAGAAAGTGACGAATCAGCTGCTCTACAGGATCTGCCGGGACAGAAAAATGAGGTTAGGTATTACCTCTAGAAAAAGCCGACCATAAACCTGGTAACCCGCATTAAACAGCCTGTGACCACGTTTACCTTTGCATGGCTGCGTCACTGCATTCGGAGGTGGGCTCAATACCTTCAGAGCCAAACCGTATGCCCCGCGGAAGGAGTTACTGTCTCGGATCAAGAAACAGCCCGGTTCTGCCCCTCTTAAAAGGGTAATGGCTGGGACACAAAAAAAAAAAAGAGAGATGAGAGTTGGTAGATATAACATAAAAATAAAACTGATCTGTCTGCTACACTGTATAAAACAACTAATATGCAAAAAATTATAACGCAAAAAGAAAAAATAATAATGAGGAATGGACAAATGGCTTGACTTACAAAAAAGTATTATTATTTCACCCAATATTTATTTGTAAAAGTATCCATTTTCTGTTGTCATTTAGCTTTACTCTGAACAAAATGCACAAAAATAGTTCTTTTCCAATTCAATATCAATGTTTCCCTTCAACTTTTCATTGTAATGTTATTCTGTTCCAATTCACTTCCCAGAAATGATCTGTCTTTTTCACTTTGTAGGCAATAAGACATAATGTGTCTCCGTAGATCCCTATTCATACCCCACATGCAATCACATCACATTTTTCCATTGGAGCATTTTAAAGAAACTGTACAATTATGAATATTTGGGGTAGATATAAAAAGAACAATGTATTGTTTCCCGTTACAAGAGATATAATCATGTATTGGTTTTATGCATGTGCTGTTGGGTCAATGCTTCTTTCTTTTGCTGTGTGTTTTTCCACACATGTGGGAAACTTGTATAAATAAAAGCATAAACCCCAAAAATGTACATTCTAGTTTAGAAATGATACTTCTTATTGCTGAATGACCATTCCCCCTGTCTGTGTTCTCCAGCTTCTTGCCTGTTCCCATTAACATTCGCAGACCTCAAACCTTCCGTTACCTTGTTCCCTCGAGATGTTCGGCTTATACCAAAACCTGGAGGTGTCTTGTACAAAACTGACAGTCAATGGAGCGTCTTGCAGCACTTCTAGTAAAATAGAGTTAGAGGGGAAATTGTCATTCTCTGAGGTCACCTCAGAAGATCCATAGAACGGCAGAGAAGTTCTAGCTGACTTTATAAAGGAATACCGAGTATCATCTCATGGTTTTGTTTAACATGAATTGTCCCATCAAACAATGGAAAATGTATTGGAAGCTGAAGAAGTAGAAGTATTTTGCTTGTTGCTCTACACATTTAGTTGATTCATAAAATTACACAATTAAATGGAAAATTATTATAACATGCAACACTGCAAAGTATGATGGCAATCTAGTAACCAATAAAGAATAATAATGATTAAACAGAACATATGGGCAAATAAGCTGGTACATGCTGATCTTATTTCCTGATAGTTCCTCTTAGACACGAACCTGTGGACGGTGCAGATAGCTTTCTTGCAGGATGCCCATTACGGCTGTCTACATTCTCTGTCTTCCCTCTGCCAGTTGCAGCATGGGCTTTTTCAGGCAGACATGGTGGCTGCTCCATCCTACTTGGAGGACAAGGGCTTCCTGTGTAATAGGCCGTGCTGATAGGAAAGGAAGGAGTTGGGGATGGAGGCAGAAGGTCACACCGACTTCCCATTGGCGTGAGTGGCGGGCTGGTTGTAGCTTCACCACCGCAGGTGGGTCCATGGCTCATGGGCAGAGAAACAGTTAGACTTCTCTTTGGTGCAGTAATTGCGTTTTTAGGATCAGGGTTGAGGAGCGAAGGGTATGACCCCCCAATGTCTGAGGCAATTGCTTCATTTGAAGTAATAATTGGACCAAACGAAAACTGACCCCTGGTGGCCTCCAATGACTTAGTCCGAGGATTGGCTGAAAATTGAGGAGCAACTTTAATTACATTGGAGGGTATTGTGGCAAGCGCCATGACTGCCTTTTCTTCTAAATGTTTAGTAGGAACATCCTCGCAAGAAACTGATAGCCCAGGTCTGTATAACAAAAATAAATTAAATGTGCTTAATGAGCAGAATAATACAACATACATATATTAACAAATGTACATAAAACACACACACATATATATATATGTATATATATGCCTGGAAACTCTTCTGATGAAGCCCTGCATCTCGGGGTGACTTTTCTTCTCTAGTCAGGGAACGGCATTCTGGCCATTGTTTTACTTTATACTCCCTGTTCACTTAACTATCACGTGGTAGTCCTGCTTACGCAGGGAAGTTGCGAGGTATGCACACACATATATATATATTCACCATTAGTGAGGTATGCCCAATTATTTCTTAATAATATGCCAAAGATTACATTTGGATATAAATATGTTGTTATTACACTAAGAACATAATTGTATCCTTTCACTGCAAACATTTCCCATGGGATGAGTTTCTCCCCAAACAAGCATTTGAATAAAATATTCCTGGTGGCAAAACAGATATGGCTTCATAACCCTAATTTATCATTAAACCTAGATGATTATATTCATAAACTCACCTGTCGGTTCCAGGGGCATTTGATGTCTGTCCATGTTGGTTACTCGCATCCATCGGCTTATGGCTTTGCAGAGAGGGATCCTGATTACTAGGATTTCTAAACGTTTGCATAGAAACACTCTGTGTGTGGACGGTGTTATGCATTTGCCCACTAGGACCCACTGTAAGTCCTGAATTATGTGAAGATCCAGAAGACATCTGTGTGCGCACAGTGATAGTTGTTTGTGAAGTGTTGTCTTTCTGCACAAGTTTACTTGTGTGTACAGTGCTTAGTTTGTCGTGTAAAGTGTCTGTACACATAGGACTTTGTGTTGGTGTTTGGGCAGCTGCAATTTGCACGTCCCCAGGAGAGTGCGGGTTTACTGGTGAACTCTGCATGTGTCCTGGAGAGTGAGTTTGTGCTGGTGAACTCTGCTCGTTCCCGGAAAACTGAGGATTTACTGGTGAACTCTGCGTGTGCCCGGGAGAAAGAGGGCTTACTTGTGAACTCTGCACATGCCCAGGAGACTGAGGACTCGCTTGTGAACTCTGCGCATGCCCAGGAGACTGAGGACTCGCTTGTGAACTATGCGCATGCCCAGGAGACTGAGGGCTCGCTTGTGA
>VKOC01004695.1:0-20665 GCA_009364415.1 Spea multiplicata
CTGGTCTCCCTCCCTATTCAATTAGTTAAAGACCAGTGGCATCTGCAGTGGAAGTTGCAGCATTGGGGTTTTAAAACCCCATTGGGGTTTTAAAACCCCAATGCTGCAACTTACCCGGCACATCCCACTGGTCTCCCTCCCTGTTCAATTAGTAAGTCTGTGCCGGTTTAAATGTCCGTACGAGCGACCAATAAAGTCGCTCGTACGGACATTTAACTAATTGAACAGGGAGGGAGACCAGTGGAATCTGCCGGGTAAGTTGCAGCATTGGGGTTAACTTTAACGTTTTTTTAAAGGGTTAAGGGGCCGTGCAAGTGAGCCTATTGGTCGCTTGCACGGCCCTTTAACCTATGGATTTCCGCTCCCGTTAACCCCTTCGATGCTGTGTTAGATAACGCAGCATCGAAGGGGTTAACGTGAGCAGAAATCCATAGGTTCGCTGTCAGGGGTTACAAAGACCATGCGAGTGAGCCTATTGGTCACCTGCAGGGTCTTCCTCTGGCATCAACCAATTGGTTGATGCCAGAGGAGGTCCCTGTAGGCGACCAATAGGCTCATTCGCACTGCCCTGTAACCCGGAAGTTCACTTCCGGGAACTGCCGCGATGCCGCGAAGCCGCAAAGCTGCGAAGAAAAGGTAAGTTAGAAGGGGGGGAAGAATGGTAGACGAAGACGAAGACAATCACGAAGATCTTCGTGGTGTATGTCTTCGTCTTCGCCTACGTTTTACCGCCGCCGTCTTCTCTTCGGCGTGTCTTCGGAACGAACACGAAAACGCACTCTTCGTGTTCGTTTCCATGTTCGCCCGAAGACGAATGCACAAGTCTAGTTTTAATGTGTTCATCTATACCTGCTATGCTATGTTTCCATACATTATTTATGTATACCTGCAAGTATAGTGTTTGTATGTCTTATTCTGTTGATCTATACATGCAAGTGCTGTTTTATGTGTTGTTTATTTGATCTACACCTGAACTACGGGGTGTAAGTAAAAGAGAGGTATGGCTTAGTAAATGAGGAGACAAAGGGACTCTGGGGATGATTAAGGGGGAGAGGACCTCTCAATGTCACGGTAAAGTCCAAATAAGGGAAGACTGCACCAACTCTTACAGCCTTCCCTTAATCTGCAGTCAGTGTGGCAAATATTTGTTTTTGGCACGGGAGCAGAGGGAGTGATTGCATGCTAGGGAGCGTGAAGAGGGGCCAAGGAAGTTTGCGTGACTGTGTTTGTCTCTTTGCATGACTGTGTGTGTAATGTCTGGAAATAGAGGAGTTAATTCTCTGAATCTGCTGATGTCTGGTAATAGATGGGTTAATACTCTGAATCTGCTCAAGTCTGTAATGATTGTATGTATATTATTACATCTAAATCAACATGGTTTCCAAGGCCTCCTTATAATTAATATATAATAGTAGATGTGAATCCGTGTGTATGTGAGATATGTATAAAATGTATTTATATGTATGTGATGGTGTGTATATGTGAATCAGTGTGTGTAACCATGGTACATTGCTGTGGGATATGGTGGACCTATATAAATCAATAAATAATAATAATAAATAGCTAAAACTTCAGGGCTAGGGTTACTTTTTTAGCATGCAAAACCTAATTAATTCAACTTCTTTTAAATAATCATAGAATTTAATTGCTAAAATAAAATAACTACTGAAACACCTTATGTGTTAAAGTTGTTTGTGAAGAGATTAAAATATCCTATAGACCACAGCTTGTATTTTTTGTCTGTGATTTAGAATTGAGTTGTATACCAGAAAATGGTTTCTAGATATAAGAATTAGCTTTTTTTCTGGTACGTCATATTGTGCTGCTAGGATCACAAGACAAGTAATGACAAATTAAGACCTGTCTTGTAGTGTGAAAACTAAATTACAAGCACTTTTATTAAGGCATAAATAAACCTATTAAACATTATCTGAATTAGCAATTAGTAGACAGAGCGCTGACAATTTTATTTATCAACATTAAGCACAATTATTAATTACAGACCTGACAAATCTTGCCGTAAGTAGGACACGCTGGGTGTACTGGGGCTTTAAGTCTATTATATGAAGGATGATTAGGGAAATCCTGCAGGGAAATAAGTGATTGTAGTTGTAAAATTTTAATTGCCTCGGAACAGGGTAAATTATATTCTCTTGTCTGGCAATCCAAACACTGTGGCATTGTGCTACTAAGCCTCAACAGTTCGGAACTGTCTGCTGCTATTTGTTCTAAAGGGGCTCACAGAATTACCTTGTTTAATGCCCAAAATGTCAAAGTAACAGTTCTTCCATGTATGTTTTAAAGTCTTATGAAGTTTAGTCACCCGTTGTAAATGGAGTGAGATGAAGAATCGCTTAAGATTTCAAGATCTTGAAAAACAGTTGAAATAACATAACTACTGTATGTTCCCTTATGTGATCCTGTGTTAAAGTTCCCAGTGTTAACGTTTCTTTATGGAAGAAACTAAATCCTTATACAGCTAAAGTCTAGCAACAAATGTCTTATATTTGGTAAACATGGTGATGGGGCTGGGATGTACCCAACCCAATTACTAAAAGGTGACATCCTATGACAGTACCATGTTTAAAGTCATATAGGGAGGAATAAGGCATATATGTGGGGCAGAGTGATTAATGGGGGATATAAGGTATATTAGGGAGGCAGACTGGCAAATAGGGGGACATAAGGCATATCTGGGGCAGAGTGGCATATAGGGGGTAAGAATCATATCTGGGGGAAGAATAGCAAGCCGTGGGACAGATGTTCATAACTGGGGGGGCAGGTTGGCAAATAAAAGGAAATAAAAACAAAAATGCATTTTTCTCAATCATAGTATTTATTAAGAAGAAATAGTTTACATGTGAATTAATAGTTACTAATAAAACTTTTTCATATAGGGTAGTCTTATGTTCAGGCTTTTTCTTTTTTTTTAATCAATTTTGGGTGGTGGTCATTTAATCAGGGTCGTCTTATAGTCGAGGAAATACGGTAATTGTTACGCCCCTGTTTTTACATATTGTCGTGTCTAAATTACCTTGTGACTTTGTTTCTGCCAAAAAAGTCAGATTAAAAAAAAAATGTCAGCGCTTTAGGTGACGTCCTCTCCCCCGATTGGAGGATGAAGGAGAGGACATCAGTGCAAGTGGCATCATTTGGCAGAAATTCCTGCTGGGTTATGTCTGCAGAGATGTGGACAAAGATAGTAGATTGAAGACTGAAGATAGAAGATAGAAAACACTAGATGATAAAGAAGAAGAGTACATGCTACCTTTTTTTCTTCTCAAGGTTGCCTGTACACTACGAGCTGGGACACCTCTGAGGAAGCCTGATGGCAAAACCCGCCAGTGCTCCTGTGCAGCACTAGGGCTCCGCTCATTTGGTGTATTTGTTTTTATGCATTATATTTTAACACTGTCCTGTATATTTATTATTGAATTAAACCGCTCTTTTATTGCATCTACCTTCCTCTTTTGTATTGTATGGTACTATAGCAGTATCACCTTCTTTTCCTTTCAAGCGCTTTCACCAATAGTGATAGCAGTGATTTGCCTAGGGATTCATTATGTGTGTTATTAGTTAAAACCAATTTAGTTTCTTTATTATTGTAACATGGATGAAGACTATGTCATATTTAAGACAAATGTATACATAGATGCTGTTAATTCCAAAGTGTTTACTTACGTTTTCTTGTAGGTATATAGGTAACATTTGGTAAATTGCCTCAATACTTTTCAATATCTACCCATCCTGAGTTAAACTTTAAAAGTTTCAGGCTCTCTCGTTCTTTGGAAAGATTTTTTTATTCCTTAATGATTTGTATTCTATTTTATCTTTCAGTTTTGAAGTCTGCAGATAATCCATTGCTGAGCTAGTCCACTGACACAGTGTCCCAGAACGAGAGATAACTCTTCACTTCTGATTACCCTTACTTATTGACAAGTGTCCACATTACTAGTCGTCTGTTAATAGTTTCTTTCCTGGTGATAAGTGTACTTTTAATTATATTCATATTTCAAGTTATTCCTTTTTTAACATGGCATTATAGGCTGCGAAGCAAAACATAGATAATATAGATAAGATATATATTTATAGATAAGATATATTTTTTGTCTGTGACTTTTCCAGTGTGATTTACCCTGAGGTAGAGATTTTAGAAGATACAGCAAAACAACAGTATCGGTAAACCACACAAGAATTAAAACTTCCAAAAGCTTTTGAGAGAATGACTCTTTTAATTCACGTTGAGAAGCCTTATTTTCAATGTGAACAAAATATTTGTGTTTTCTCTACCAGCAAGAAAGAAGTACACTTCTATAGGATGAAAAGATAATCCAGAGGTGATCCACCAAACTACGTGAACTGAGCTTCTGCACATTAAGGTCTCATATTATCATCAGTTTACTTAAGAGATAAATACGTTTGCATAATAATTAGATGTATAGATTTCCCCAGGGACATATATTTCATGGCTCTTAATATTAAATGTTAGAGGGAGCAAGGCCCGCATCTCCTATTGCACCAGTAAGTGTTATGTTTGTATTATTTATGTATTTGTTTACATTTAATATTAAACAGAATTGTAATAGCACTACTGAACCTGCTAGTGCTTTATAAAAAGAATATAATAATAATTATAATAATAATGTTTTTATGTTAGATACTATCATTAGATGCAGCATATGGTCTATAATTCTAATAAATGTATTTAAACCAATTTGGATTCATTTCTACCATGATCTATGTTTAATATTTTAACAAAAAACATTTAATGATGTATCACTTAACTCTGTCTTTGTCAAATATGAACAGTCAACCCCACCAAATAAAATAAACAAAAATTGCCTAATAGTCCTAAAACACATGTTGCTAATAGTTATATCTGGAAACTCAACTCAGCTAATAGTTATACTTGGTAGTTTGGAGTAGATGAAGCCCCAAACTACCTTCAAAGATCAGGAGTAAGTGGAACCTGTGCAGAGAGTGTGCACTCCAGCTCCCCACTGCGGCCAACGCCATGCGGACACGTCGTTGTTGCGGCTCTGCCTCCACCTCAAATCGACGTCAGCAGGGTAGTCCTGCCTACACATCCTCGGTCGGGATCGCGCCTGCACTCCGAAGGACGATGCGGCGGCCACCTACACATACGTACGCCGGGACCGCGGGTCGGAGGTCTGCCGCGGCTGCGATGACGTCACGCGACAGACGCCACGCACACTACGCACGTCACGCCGCGGCCTGTTTGTGAGTACCTTCTCTTATTTAAACGCCATTTGTTTCCATATTCTTTACCCGTTCAAAGTGTATTGCTTTTTTGGGTGTGCTGTTCCTTATTTTATATTCTATTGCCTTGTGTACCTTTGCCTGTTTTTTGACCACTATTCTGCGCTGCCTGCCTACAACCCTGGACCTGTTTATACCGTTTATGCTTCTGCTCTGCCTGCCTTGACCTCGGACCTGTTTATACCGTTTATGCTTCTGATCTGGCTGCCTTGACCTCGGATACGTTTTGACCTCGCTGCCTGCCATTGCCCTTTGATTACGGACTGTTTACTGGACTGCTCTACATCCACATATCTGCATAGTCGGATCCTCCTTCACTACCTGACCCCGTGACAGATGCCAGGGCTGGCTTTTGGAGTGTTATTTATTTAAATAATGCTGAGTTTGTGTCATATTTTTTAGTTGATCTATACCTGCAAAGCTGGTTTATCTATACTTGCAATGGCACCACAGGGGTATTGCACTCCTGACCTGCGTATGTGGCATACAGAGGTTTCACGTGGAGTCATGCTAGGGTCAGAAGGAGGGAAGACCACACTGACTTTAACAGTCTCCTCCTAATATGCAGAGTCAGTGCGGCAAGTACCTTTGTTTTTTTTTTTGTATTGGGTTGGAGGGCATGATTGCATGTCAAGGAGTGCGGGGGGGCTCAAGCCAATACTTGCCCAGGGTTCAATCAATATTAAAGACAGCCCTGCTTAAGCCAAAAGTTATCCTTGCTTGTGGGAAAAAACAAATTGGTCGAAATATGATAAAGATTCTATCAGCTTTTGAAATGTGCTTTAAATTTGTAATGGATTAAAAGAAATATCTCAAGGCTGTGCTGTTGTGATAACTGAACCTGAAGTGACCTTTCCCAGACACAATTACAGAGCTGTGTGTTTTTTCCTCTAATTTCATCAGGGGTTTAATTAGTATACAAATAAAACTTCCCTTATCTCCATTCCACCTAATTGGCTTGTCTTTTGCTTCTGTGTGAGAAGAGGACTGTAATTAGACTGACCACCTTAACCTCTTTTTCTTTCATTACTCCACCCTGTCTAAATTCTATATTTGCCTCCAGGCCTAAAAACAGATATTTCGATTACTGCTGTAAATTTGCTGTTACTGTCCCTCTGGCATCTTCATTTAGTCTGAGCTTTGGGTTCTGCTGCTTTGATTCTCACCCCCAGTACATGTGTACTGATCATTTTGCAATCCACGCTCAGCCTAGAGACTGCTTAATAGGTAGTGGCAGTCAAGCTAGCTTTTTGAGTAATGAGAACTGAGTA
This sequence comes from Spea multiplicata, assembly GCA_009364415.1. Classification (NCBI taxonomy): domain Eukaryota; kingdom Metazoa; phylum Chordata; class Amphibia; order Anura; family Pelobatidae; genus Spea; species Spea multiplicata. Next base: position 6,552 of record VKOC01004695.1, read on the forward strand.
TTGGGAAAGCAATTAGAAGTGGAGTTAATAAACCTGATTTTTCCTAGGACTCCCTAGGACTATGTCTCTGGTCATTGTAAATTCTCCTTTATAAAACAATACAAATTGAAATCAGGCCTTCTTGACACTTCTGACACTTATGCTTGGCTGGACAAACTTGGCTATAGTAACAAATTATGAATATGTATATCATAATTACATATATATAGTAGTATAGCCATCTAACATACAATTGCATTGGTTTCATCTGTTCATCAGTTTGGCAAAGAACCTAGTCTGACCTTAGTCTTACTTGCTCATAGTCTTTAGGTAGAATACAAAAAATGCCTTGGTTCCTCCTAATTTTCCAATAATTACTTTAAAAATCAGCACTTACAATGTTGCAAGGTAGGTAGGTTGAGCTACCATATTGTTTGGAGAGAATGATCTGTTATGTTAGTGGCAAGTTGAAACAGACCTATTATGTTTTTAAGAGAAGAATAGAGTATTATAAAGCAGAAAACAAAGAAGTGGAAATGATTCTAACAACCTATAAAAACCTGCAACTATTTGTTAGTAATGGCTGGCTACATAATACAAGTTTCCAGTCCATATTTTTCTTTGTTTCACAACTCTTGGTTAATTGAAGTAATGCTGGTGCCCTGTCGAGTAACTGTGCTTTCTTGTTCTCCTTTCTCATTTCAATCTTCCTTGTAGAATCTCTCCGAGGCTAAGATGGAGCTGAGTAGAAAAGATCAATCCTTGTGTCAGCTGAACAGACAAGTTGCCCAGCTGGAGCAGGACAGGCATCTGCTGGAAGAGAACATCCGCAATGTAGAAAGTGCCCTGCGCACGGCAGCAAAGGGAGGGCCGGGACCACAGGGAGATGACTTAAAACATACAAGAGATCAATTTGTACTTTCATGCCGAGGGTTTATGCTCAAGGTAGCAAAACCTTCAAATATAAAAGTACATCTGCCTTTTGATAACTTTTCAAAATTCACTGATACTACCTGGCAATGGCAACTCCCTAGCTTGATGAACTAAAGTTTGTGTTGTTCATGATTTGTATTTTTTTAGCCTGTTTACATAGACTTGTTACAAGGAGTGTATTTTATTTTCTTTGGCTTAATGATTTAACAGCAAAGGTAAAAATTGAGTCATGCTGTTATCTGTTCATTGTACCATAAACACATAACAAAGTACTATTTAGCAGATTACTAGTAAACAAATTACTAGTATTTCTGTATGCCATCTAAACGGAAACCATAGACTAGGTATTATATAACATCCAAGATATTTCAGTGAAATGTGAAAGTTTGATCTACAGATGAGATTGTAGTTTATGAAAGTGGTCAGAATACCAAGGGTCATTTTTCAATTCAATTTTTCTGGGGCTAAAAAAAAAAACATGTTCTAGATTTTAAGACATACTAAATGGAAGCAAATAGGGGCAGTTTTTGGTCACCTTGGTAATTACATCTTGGTCAATTCCCCTAATTGTAGCAATCTTCAGTGTAGACCTAAAATATTTAGGAGAATATAGTGATATGTAAGTGGGATGATTGCATTAGCATTTTGGTATTCTAACATGATTGCTATAGTTAATTTAGCCATCTCTCAAACTAGAAACTTGTCAACTTCAATTTGTGCAACACAATATTTTTTCAATGTGAACAAGCTTGTCCAACATGTACATCTTGAATGCTTGTTAATGTTAGTGAAAGGTGGACACATTTGTTTGAGGGTGTGTTGTTTAAGGTGACTTTGCGACCACTCAATAGCTATTTATGTAACTGAGCAATAATTTATTTTATTTACACAATTTACCGTATTTGCTCGATTATAAGAGCAAACGTTTCAAGGTCGTCTTATAATTGGACCTCAAATAGATGTCTGACTACAAGACTAAGATCCAGATCCCCCGCAGCCTGCATGGGGCCTGGATCCTCCTCTCTGGCAGCCGGTGACGCAACACGTCTGCCGGGCTTCTAAGATGGAGCACCGGTGTGACTTGTCCTTCCGGTGCTCAGTCATAGAAGTTCCGGCGCAAGTCCCGGAAAGCATCGCGCAGACATCCACCGGCTGCCCCCACTTGACACCAGGGAGTCTGGAGCATGGGGGACAAGTCTAGGGATGCATTGGTAAGTCGAGGCATATAGGGGGTATAAGGCATATCAAAGGGGCAGAGTGGCAAATAGGGTGTATAAGGCATATATGGGGTAGAGGGCATATAAGGGGTATAAGGCAAATCGGGGGGGGGGCAAAGTGGCATATAGGAGGTATAAGGCATATCTGGGGCCACAGCAGCAAGATTGGGGGGCAGCATGTGCATGACTTGGGGGCAGGTTGGAAATAAAAAATGCATTTTTCTCAATCATAGTTTTATTAATATGAAAAAAATGCTTACATGGGAATTAATATTTACTAGTAAAACATTATTCCTATAGGAATTATTTTCTATAGTCTATTTTCTTTTTTCCTAAATTAATATTCAAATTTTGGGGGGTCATCTTATAATCAGGGTAGTCTTATAATCGAGCAAATACGGGTTATAAACAAATTTCCTGCTTTTTTCATTTTTAACGAGATTCTGAGGTCCTAGTAGGGCCAGACTGGCCAGTCTAAGAGGACGGTAGAGCCCTGGAGCTATGCGATGAGGATGCCTGTCCTGGTTTATGTATGTGTGTGTATGGCAAAGACTATCCTGTTGTGTCTGTGTGTGGCAGAGCCTGTATGGTACTGTGTTAGGTAAGTATGCTTATTTTATTAGAAAGGATTAGTTGCGCTAAATTGTGGCTTCAGGTGTCCCATGTATAATGTTTTTTAATGTTTACTGATGTACTCCCAATCCCTTTACATAAGATTATACCCAATACTCTCTGCCTAGCACTGATCTCATCTTGGATGCTGAGGAGTTAAGATTCTGTCTGTTCCCTGGTACCTATTTGGACCTTTTAATACTTTTGGTTCCTGGGATTTTAATAATAATGTAGTATTCTGTTATCATAAAGGTACAATTTAATATAATTTTATAAAGACTGATTTATAGCTGCTTGGATAGAAAAGTGCATAGTGTGATGTAAGGCGTGGGACATATGGGCACAAGAGCTTGAACACGCAATAACATACCGTATTTCCCCTTGTATAAGATTTTTAGAAAAATTTGGGGTCTAAAAATTGGGTGCGTCTTATACAGTGGTGGTAGATTTTTTTTTAACTAAAAAGGGGACCTGCTGCTTACCTTGATCCGCCGCGGCTGCACAGGAACCCAGTGGAGTCACTTGAATGCACATCGCATCACATGACTCCGCTCAGTTGCTGTTCCTGCAAGGCAAAGGGGAAACAGCAGCACCCATGGAAGTCGGCGAGCGGCAGCAGAAGATCTGCAGTTCAGGTAAGGTGGGGGAGTAAATGAATGTGTGTATGTATGTATGTGTTTGTGTGTGTGTGTTAGCATGGATCCGTGTGTAGGGGGCACAGGGAGAAGGAACAGGGAAGCTGAAAGTGATGTGCATGTACTGGCTGCCTGAGCATGATAGGAGTGTGATTGCTAAAAGTTGCTAGCAGCCAGCATCAATCACACTCATATCATGCCCAGGCAGCCAGTACAATAACTTTATGTAATTATGTGTCTTATACAAGGGAGCGTCTTTTACTTAGGGAAATACGGTATATGGGGCTGGTGTCCAGGGCTGCTTTTCATTCCCAGTCCGGGCCTGGCTCCTAGAAAAAGGGACGGGCAAGAAAGGAGGGACAAAGGGGTTTAAAACACAAAGAAGGACTGACTATCCTATTAAACTCCTTGGGATTTACAGATTTATACTCAGTTCACAGTGTGAAGGCCTGCATTGTGTACATGTGGTCCTCAGCAGCTTATGTGGTAGCATGGCAAGGGCTCCAACTTGCCAGGCCCCCTGGCAACCTCATCCCATCTTGAAACTGCCAGATCTTCCATGCTTGCACTTTCTCTCACCATCTAGCCATAGCTTTCATTTTACATAATCATCTTATGTACTTCAGAGTGGGTGGTCTTGACACAAACCCGAAGGGATACTTAATTTACTGCAACTTAAAATCGCAGTTCACACTCCAGTTAACAGCTTCAGGTACTTATCCAGGATTGATTGAGTGTGGAAAACAGCCCACCGCTGCCCTTCACTTCTATCGTATATCCTCCTTATCCTCTTCCCGATACCTGTTCTGTGGATCAACATAAAGTTACAGCTTCTTGTGTTTCATTGTAAAAACTGAAAGAATGTATTCTGTGTATTAAGTTGCTCCTTGAATTTGTCACAGGTTTTCTCAGTTAGACATAACAGGAAAGACCATATTTGTTTGCATGACTGCCTTGGTTGGGAAGTTGTTGAATTTATGACCTGTTTGGAAATGTGTTTAATGCATTACACAGCATGCTTTAATTTGCACTTTTACAAATAACGTACTTTTTAAGGATTCTTAACTTATTCCTGCTTTAGAATACAGTAATTGCTTGAAAAGTATTATAAATAAATGTGCCCCCTTCTTTTGAAACCAACAAGACAGAAATATATAAAAAGTAAATTTAATTGGTGTAAAAGTGCAGTAAAGAAACAATGCTGCTTTAAAACATGCTGATTTAATCACATCATGAAATATTTTTAAATAAAGCATACACCCAGTATGAAAAAATAAAAGGAACATACTCCATAGGTCCTCAAATACACTATATGGACAAAAGTATTGGGACACCTGACCATTACTCCAACAGTATGACATTGCATTTTAAATACATAGATATTATATGAAGCTGGTCCCCTCCTTGCAGCTATAGCAGATTCCACTCTTCCAGGAAGGATTTCCACAAGATTTTGGAGTGTTTCTGTGGGAAGTTTGACCCATATCCAGTAGATCATTTGTGAGGTCAGGCACTGATGTTGGACGAGTAGGCCTGGCAAGCAATCGCCGCTCCAGTTCATCCAAAAAGTGTTTGATGGGGTTGAGGTCAGGACTCTGTGCAGGCCAGCCAAGTTCTCCCACACCAAACTCATCCAACTATGTCTTTATGGACCTTACTTTGTGCATTGGAGCACAGTCATGCAAAGCACAGGAATGTATAAACACTCTCCCACATAACCAACAGGCATTTTTAGTTAATAAACAGGGACTGCAATTCTAGACCATGCAGTTTTTAGGAATTGTCTGTTGTCTACATGAGGCTGACTCAATGAGGAATGGAAACTAACTGGCAAAACACATTTTGTTGTAGCCAAGTCTTACATTTAAATGACCATATTGTGTGCAGTAAATAGCATTTCAAACTAAAAAAGAAAAACGGCCTTACCAATAATATTTAGCACTGAGGGTGGCACATTTCTATACATCTACACGTTTTGTGCTTTTTTTGTTTTATTTGTCAAGTGGATATGCTACCATTTCTTGTACCATTAGATGCTAAAATCTAGGTCTAATTTCCACAAAACTATGCCTATGAATATGCACCAATGGAATGAAATGTGTAAGGCTGGTGTATTTTGGTTTTTTTGCCTTATGCTAGGATTGAATTATATTACATGTGGGGTCTGGTTACAGAGGCTTGAGTTTTGTCAAAGTAAACTGGCTAAAAAATAGAAACTCCTCTGTTCAATAAAATATCTCAAATTGCAGAGTTACTATAAAAAGCATAGCTACTGGTCTATTCACAGAAACTACGAGTTTACTTCAGCTGGCAGTCAGGTTGTCAGTTAAGTTGAAAGAGGGCTTTGTCTTGATAAAATCAGCTCAATTCTGTTGGAGGAAACGTGTGGATCCTAAACATAAAAGAACTCCACAACTTGACTGCCAACTCCACTTCCAACGTGACTGGCTGGCAGACTCAGTTATTAACTATCACAACTGTCATGCTAAATGATAAACTATATTTACAGAAAGAACAGAAAATAAGCGCTGTATACTGTACAATGATTACACATTTTGGATGAACTGGAAAGGAGTCACTGTTGGTCACTGTAAACACAAATTACAAACCATAAAACAATAAAGGGTGAGCAATATTTAAATAACACAAACCATTAAATAATATACAGTACAATACTTATTATTAATATTATTTTAAAAAAAACATTAACTGAAAAAGCGAAGCAAATCTTCTGTAGTCTTCCAATTATGGTCAGCAGAATAACATAAAATATAAAAAAGAAACGCGACATAACATAGCGTGAACTGTATATAGATAATAATAAATTGTATCATTTTAGCAATACTTTTCTCCTGGGTATTGTCAAAAGAGCCACTTTCACAAAATAGAGCAACATATAATAGGTGCAGCAAGGATTAACAAGATGTTACACTCCTACAGGTTGCAGATGAAAAACTTGAGGCACATCAAGTAAAACAACGTATTTCACCTTCCAAACCTCACACCAAACTTCAGGGAGAATTACGGTCTTCACAGAGCAGCTCTACTTTCCACTTCCTAGATATGCACGCATTGACGTGTTTCAACCTACCAAAGTATGCACTTTAATGAAGCCTAATTGGCATATGTTGCTCTATTTTGTGAAAGTGGCTTTTTGGGAAATTTAATTTATTATTATATATACACAATTTACACTATTTTATGGCGTGCTTCTTTTTTATATTTTCTGCTGACCATCATTGGAAGATTACAGACGATTTCCTTTGCTTTTCCATTGAAGATTGTTTTTTTTTATTAATAGTATTATATATTATTTTGTGCACAAAACTGTTTAATTTCCCTTAAACCAAAATGCTGATACAGGGAGCTAGAACTAAGACAAGTGACTGCCCCGTGCAATGTAAGATTTTTGGTTTTGCGAAAATAAATTCATAGACGTTTCGTATAAAACCCAAGCCAATAGTCTGTTTATAGTGTGTACTTTCCCACAACTGTGGCCCAGAATTGGTATGTTGGTTACTGACGATTGAGAGAAGGCCTGGATCAAATTAAGTTCTCCCTCCAGCAGACTGTAAATGATATTTGTGTGGTAGTGCAGTGTTTACAAGCCCACATTATGCATGGCTTCTGCTGAGGCATTGGTGTTGACAGCTGCTTCTTTATTTTAATTTAGCTACAAGAGTAGAGCAGTTAAAAAATAAAACTAAAAGAAATTACTTTCAAACCACCCAAAAGATACAGAATAAGACTGCAGTTAAGTTGTACAGAATACTAGTATTCCCCATGTCCACTACTAAATCATGAGATGAGCTTCACGCAATGTAATATTGTAGAAGCTACATCTACAGTTTATCTACAATTAAAACTTCAGACATTGTACAAAATGGAATAATAAAGGCCACAAGAATTTCTAATTTAGATACAAAATATAATAGCTCCTTGTATTAACTTAAAAAGGTAACAACAAATTGCACATATAGTCCCGTACCCCTCCCCCATTTGAAAAAGGCCAGATCAGTCACACACTGCCTCAGGCATACTTACAGGTGTGAGAAAAACAAAATGGGAGCCACTTCCAGAGTAGGCACCTTCTTATAGGGCAGGCTATCTTAGCACTACCCGTTCTCGGTGAGATGTTCCTCCAATTTTGTTTTTTCTCAGCTTAGGGTATTTAGGGTATGCCGAGACAGAAGTCCCTGGCTCACTGCACCTAGAAGAATACCAGCCATACCCCACTGACATGGCCTATGAGAGGCCACAACGTACATCTGTGGTTGCTGTGTTCCTCGTGTAGAGGAGGCTAGCCATGCATTTCAGATCTGGATTGCCCTGATGGGTGGGACCAGTCTGTTATGCTAATGGTTAGGTCTCCTCTGTGATGATGCAAGTGAGCAAAAAAACCCACTGATGGCCCTCCAGAGTAGGCATCTTCCTATAGGGCAGGCTATTTCAGTTCTGTCCATTCTCGGTCTGAAATGGGGCTCCCATTTTGTTTTTTTCCATGTTATACTTACAGGACTGTAACATATAGATAACTTAGGTGGCTGCTGTGGACATAGCACATAGACAATATCAGACATCTCAGGGAGAACTACAAAAGTTACGTCCTAAATAACATGGTCATGATGACCATTATGACACAATATGTCCAAGAGTTTTTGCACCAACAGGGTCGTTTCCTCGTCGTTACATGGGAGATCATCTGTTATCAGGAGTCAGCTTTACTGTAAGTGAAAGTAAAAACTTCCACAAGTTAGTGTGCTATATTAAAATCATGTTAGCCCCAAGCCAGCTTTGCTTGACTCTCCTTTTTTTTTGAGCCAGAGCTTTTTTAAAGCTGAGTGTAGGTATTTATTACTAGGACAAAATTATAATAAATTTGAAATTAAGTTAAAGCTGTTTGGGTCACTTTACATCTCCCACAGTGAAAATATGTCCCACAGTGAAATATCGTCACAGAAAAAAGAAACTCATCAATATCGTAATATTTGACTTTTTCAAAGCTATTACTGTCTCGTTTGGGGGATGAAATTTCATACATGTTCTTTGATTATAGGATGGTTTTTAAACATCAAAGAATGAATTGGCCAGGGTGTAGTAAAATATTTAGATCTATTGACTGAATCTCAAAAGGGTGGAATATGAAGCAGTAGGGGTTTGATGTGTTAAATCCACATTTTAATATTGTGTCTTTTTTTGTGTGCCATTTCACCGCACAGGTCTGATATACTGATATATATAATATATACATTGATCTTCTCAACACTTTTGCTAAGGATATGCTTCTGAAATTTGAGTTATTTCAAAATTATATGTGGCTTGTGTTAACCAACCAGACCCTGAAATGTTCTTTTTTATGTTCCTTCTGTTGTTGTATTGGTCAGTCACTTTGAAAAATGTATGTTCAGAGTCCATAACACCATCAAAATGGGTTTGTTTTTGGCAGCCACAGCTATTGCCATCATTTTTTAAGTCACTGAGCGGTTTTATAACCCTAATTACAATTTATCAGTGAAAGGAATTATATATATATCACAGACTGAAATGTCTTATAAATCAAAAAGCATTTTTATTAAAATGTGTTCTAGTATAGTCTACTTTTTATTGCATATAGATGGGGTCCGATCAGTTCCAGGCCCGCTGCTCAGTTGCTAAGCATACACTCTATTTTTTCTTAGAATAATTTATTCATTTTTGTCAAGCAATTAAAAATAACAAGGAACCAATGAAATTACTTAATTGAAATAAAAGATTTATTCTGTCATTTATATATTTTTTGTTTGTTATTTATTTTGTCTACATATATTTTTTTTTAAAGCAAGACATATTCAATTATTCTTCCAGGTCTTTCGTACTCAAGCATCTGGGAAGCATATTTAGCCTGCCAAATGTTACGTTTATACTCGCATAGTGTGCGGCTGTGTATATTCAGCCATACACTACAGGGCCTTATCTGAGTAGCAGTAACGGTAAATATGTGCCTCTTTTGTCATTTGTCGCAGAACTACATCACAGAAATATTAAATCCTACTATCCTGGGGAACTCAGATTACGGTTAACAATCCCCACAGGGCTGTAAGAAATCACAAACGTGAAGTAAAAAATACCATGAATAACTGAGAATATAGTGTTTATTCAAGCATTCGGAAACTGAGGTCCCTTATTCATCCACCCCATCACACAGTGAAAGGGAAAGCCACAGACCCTTCAAAGGTTTAATGCTATTTTAACACTCCATGGGCAGGGGATTGGAGCTGGGGCTGTATAGGTGGCATCTGCGACCTTCAAGGCTATTTTTTCTTGTCTTAATACCCCACCCCACTCACTTTGATTTATTACGCTTCCACCTCAGGCATCTTTTGTTCAACTCACACACCCTCATGTGCAACTCGAAAAATGTAAAGTTTGTGTTTGTGAATAATCAAAGGCCTGTGTGTGAAGGTAGTTTAGAGGTCATCTCTGGATTGGAGACGTGACGTGACGTGAGTAGATGGTAGTTTCCATCACTGGGGCCCCTGGAGAGGCCTGAGAGCCTCCTCCCTACTGACAAAGAGACCTGGCCTCGTAAAGACTTCTGTATGTAGGTACAGGGGGCCAGTTTCAACTGTTTTTCACCCTGTTACAGGTTTCATATATATATTTATATTTCCTAAATAATAGAGACTCTGAGGAATGTGGAGCGCTGATATTGATTTGGGATTGGTCCTATACTGTGCCAACACAGATGATGTTTTGCAATTACTTTTGCCTGTGTCTCCCCATGTCTTCAACTACCCCTAGACCTATATTGGCTCACAGCTTGCTGAGGGGATTATCTCTGGCAGACAGCCAGGATATGCAACCAGAGATTGTTTCACTTTAATGTCAGACCCCCCCCCATGGTGCACTGATATGTTGTTTGTCAGTTCCACCACTACAGACATTTACTCCGGCCAAACCATCTGTTTTCCTGGAACTGATAGTGGTGGTTGGGACCCCATTGTATTGTTAATCCCTTTACTGACCCTATTGTATCTGGGAGCCAGATTAAGGGGGTGGTCAGGGCCGGCCCTACAATAGGGCAGACTGGGGCAATTGCCCCAGGCGGCACTTTAGAAGGGGTGGCACTTTGCCGCCCCGAGCCGTTTTTTTTTTTTTGAAAACGGGAAGGAGAGAGAGAGGGCGCCGAGTGGTTTGCGTTTCCCCGCGCGGCGCCCCTCTCTCTCTCTCCTCTGCGGCGAGTCTCCCTCTTCGGTCTTGGTGCTGGCTTGTAATGCTGAGCGCCGGAAGTGGCGTCAATTTCCAGCGCTCAGAATTACAAGCCGGCACGGTGGCAGAGCAGGGAGACTCGCCGCAGGACTCTTAAAGGTAAGTACCGGGGGGACGCCGGCGGGGGGGGGGCATTTTAAACTTCGCCCCAGGCGGCGTTACGTCTTCGGCCGGCCCTGGGGGTGGTTGTGTACCCATTGTATCCCAATATCTTGATTTATGTTAATCTGTGCTTTGCTAGCTATATCCAGCCATGTGTGTGAAAAATAAAGCAGTCTTCATTTTGTTTATACCCTATACTAAGTCTCGGCTAGTGACTAGGAAACCGGGGAAAGAGGTAGTCAGTCACACTATCCAACTCTGTGACAGTATGTCTTCTTGCAGATGATACATAGGTTTGCAGGGTAGACATTACTGGTGGAATAAGCTAAATTAAAACATGGGATAGGCATAAGGCCATGGGACAAATGGCCCTTATATAATGTCTTAATTATGTTTGATGTAATTGATAACTTTTATATATTTCCATTAGGTGGCACTGTGGCATCAAAAGCATCAATTTCAGCACTAAACTGTGAACACAGTATATCAAATTTTGTGGGCTTTTGCACAACTACAGTAACTTTGCTCCTTTAAGCTTGTAGCGTAGGGTCAGTAATTGTCAATACTGTAAGAAATAAAGCTATATATGTTTATCAAGCTATATAAGTTGTCGATACTTGCAAGAGATACATGTGGAATGTTAGTAGGACATATAACCACCACATTTAAAGCAGTTCTGTAGTATGTTTTACATTTAATAGATAATAATTATAGCCACTGTTATTAGCTCATTCTTACTTATTCATTTTATATTCCACGTTGTAAATCTTATTTTGCATTACTATTCTTTTCATGTTTTAATACATGATATTTTTTTTTTTATATGATGGTACCGTCATCAAAAGCTCATTAGCCTTTGTTGTACCGAAACTAGAATAAAACAATACAGCTGTCTAGACATTTTAATGATCGCTGATTCTCCATTTAAAATACCTGATGTGTGTCCCTGGTTTAATTTTTGTATTTGACGTTTCCACTAAATTAAGATTTTTTCTTTATTCAAGTGTTTTGGGGTTTTTTTCTTTCCCCAATAACATCTCTTTATAACATGGGCTGTTAAGGTACAGTCACAAAAAGTGCTAATAGTCTAGATTGCGACTGTGCAACAGAATGAATCTGGATGATTAACACCAAAACTAAGTTTTTATCTGAATCGACCTTTACAAATTGTGAATTTATTGTGTTTCTTGTATAGTGTCTTACATTAGTAAGGTTTAGGGTCCACAATCCAACTCTACGTTCAAAACTGCCGCTCCAAACCATATTTAATCTGACCATTCCTCTATTTTTTAGAGATGTTTATTTCTGAAACATCACTTGAAATCTGACATAAAAATCATTTATTTTAGATGCACCAATCATCATACAAGGTTTGAGGTTTTCATGACAGGAAAAAAAATAGCAAAGTAGATGAGCTGAATGGTTCTTATCTGCCATCAAATTTTGTGTTTCTTTGTTTTTCAAAAAAACTTAGAAATGTTAGACTCCCTAAAAACCACAATAAAACAGAAGAATCACAGATTTATATTTCAAACCAAGAACACCTTTTAGTATGACTCATTTGATTATTTTATAAAAAGTGGCATTGACACTTTGTACATTTGAATTGACACCTTGTACATTTTGTATTAATTTACAGTTAAATTCATCCAAAAAGGCATGTTTTATTAAAAACATGACAATTATAGCTGTAAATAAATAGTAGCTATAAAACAACTCCATAATGGCTTTAAGCTTTTAAAAAGACACAACATAGTGATTGGAAACCTCATATGACCCCTGCAGAGTTGCAGGGTTGTATGCAAACAAGGATGATGTCATCATTCTTTTTTAGCATTAGGCCAACAGGATGAACTGCATCGATCTCTACAGGAGCAAAAGTATGAATGGCAACAAAAGAAGCTCAATATTCTCCTTACTTGGCCTTCAAGCTAAAAAGATCCCCCGCATCCTTACAAACACGTTTACTATGGGCCAAAAGAAACTTATACATGTACCAATCTGAAACAATTGTATATGTTTTAATGTCATTATTGTCATTTTTTTTAATACATGCAAAACCGATGGCTGGAACTAAATACAATATTTTTTTATATTGTGGTTCATTACAAAAATATTTTTAATACTTATCCAACATCACTTATAAGTCTCAATGGGGGTGTAATAATAGCTTTTCTTCATTTAGTGGTAACTATTTTTAAATAAGTTTGGAGACTATTTTATAATGATATTGTCTACGGTAGATTTATTTTATTGCATTTGAACCATTTAAAGCAAAATTACCTTTGGGCTTAAAAGGGGCTACAAATGCTAATTCTAACTTGGGACACAAGTCTCATTCCGGGGAGAGCAAGTATATCCTATTGAGCCGATATAAGATGGATTTGATTTTATAGATTATCTAACCAGACATTGCTGCTGTTTTAGAGTTGTTTTGATGATTTTCATCTATTAGAAATATTTTTTATACAATGTATTTTTTATTTAGCATGTGAAAATATCACATAGCATGAACAAAACATTTCACAAAACATTTCAGAGATCTACTGTGAAATATTTTAAATTTTGTTATGATAGTCTAGTTTTGGGCCATAAATATCAGTATGCAAAGCCGGTCCAAATAACTCCAGCGAGAGTCTGTATCCCACTCATTCAGTTCTGGTGAAGATGCTTTCTCTCTGTAACACTGGCTGTCTAAATTACTGATTTATTTGAAACGAAAAATCAATTAGTCCTAAATTTATTCATGGATTTCAGGACTAGCGATCAATGCAAGTCCACTCAGTGGGCTCTAGGGGACCCAATTCATCCCTGTTAATGTGCCTGATGGGGAATTACCATTGATGCTGATTTTTTCTCTCCCCTTTAGGTCAGAGATCTGATCTCAGTGTCGTGGACAGGAGCAAGAACACATTATTTCACCTGGCGGCTACCTTTACTGCATCCAGGGACATTTCCGAAGGACGGACGCTTGGAAGGGCATAAATTCATGGCACGTTGAAGTAGCAAGAGATAATATGTTTAAGTTAACATTTTCATTAAAAAATAATTCATAAAGCAATAAAAGTAACATTTTAGCTATTGCTAAAATGTTCTTTAACATATAAGAAATAAGTAATAATAAATACAATTGCTTAGTGACAAATAAAAAGATGTATCCATATAAATGTCATGTGTGAATGGTGGCAAGAAGAGTGAGAACTGCATAATTTATAGCAAAAGTAGCTAGCATGCAGGTATCCAGCTGAGGAATTGCTGTCTACCTTATACACACTTTTTAATATAGTATTTTCTTTAAGGATACAGAATAAGCATCAGCTTGACAATTGTAGTTCCCCGACGAGTTAAAAAATATTTTCATTTTGCCTTGCAGAAAATCTTTTTCTCT
>VKOC01004700.1:0-21136 GCA_009364415.1 Spea multiplicata
CCCCGGGGGGGCGGCATTTTAAACTTTGCCCCAGCTGGCATTATGTCTTGGGCGGCATTATGTCTAATAAATACCTTAAATTAGCAAGCTAGTTCAGATTTTGAAAAAAAAAACATAACTTGAGATAAATGTTCTAACAATTAAATGTGATTTACTATGTCAAAAGAATTTACTTAGCTTCAGTTAGTTTAATAACAAGGAGAAGTCCTTGTCAGCATCAGCCATTATGCAGTCAGAAATTCCAGGAGAGTTTTAAATTACTAACAGTGCAACAGATCTTTTCACAGTGTAATGTATTGTAGCATAAGTCACAAGAAGGATCCTAGGTTTAGGGAGATACTGTGACAGTCACTGGATAAACACACAAACAGGTGGTACAAACCCAAGTATTTGGGTAGAAGGAGTATTGTAAACTTAGCTATACATTCAAGAGGTACTCATTGACAAAGATACCCAGTGTCAAACATAAAAGTAGCAGGCAAAATGTCCATAAATGTAGCAAAACAACAGTACACCATATCCAGTGTTACAGCAAAGCTGGTTCTTTGGGCGCCAATCAACTAAAAAAGGGGAACTATAAAGGGTTTCGGTGTCACGTGGTAACACAGGGATTCAATATAGGAAGAGGGGCAGAGCACCCAACCAAGAGCAAGATAATTCATCCTGCTTGGCTAGAACATGAGAATGGACCAATCAGAAAGTTGGATGCATTCAATTGTCTAAAATATCTTTGAATTCTGTAGCATTAACAGAACACTTCACTGAACTAAGAGTCCTAGCTCAAACCCTGACAATAGCCCCAGACCATTACCGTCTTTCACCAAGCTTTACAGTGGGAGCAATACATTCTAGTAGGTAGCGTTCTCCTGATGTCCGTCAAACCCAGGTAAGGCCATTAAAGATTTAAATAGTGAAGCGTGATTCATCACACCAAACAACGCCTTTCCACTGCTCCAGACTCCAGTGACTTTACACCACTCCATTTGACAGGTTGTGGTTGTGAGGCATGTTGTGTTGCGTGTTTTTGAATTGTAAATTGCATTGGAAACAATATATCACCAAAAACTAAGGTGAAGTTAGTTTGTGCTGAGATAGAGATGTTTTAAGCCACCAAAGTCTTTCCAATATACAGGAAATGTGAATAAAAAAAATGGAGGAGATGGGAAAAGATATTTCTAGTATACAATTTGAGACAGTAGTACTCTATAGTTCTGCAAATTCCGGGTGAAGATGCCTAAAAGGTCTTTACTGGTCCAACTGACAGGGTTCTGTATTAAAATTATTCAGGGACTATCCAAAGATTATGTCTACAGGCACAGAGCAGAGTGTTTATGCAAGATCCAGTATTCTAAAGATAATCAGCAGTGGCAAGCATTGGTTACACCTGCAATAAAAACAACCACTTTGCAAAATGCAGAAAGAAGTGATGCCAGAGGCAGTATGAGCAATCAAAAGAGACAAAATGCTTAATCATTGGAAACAACAAAATTCAGCAGAGAGGAATAGGAGTAATAAAAATGTATGAGGAACAGCCAAACTCACTAAAAAGGTAAGGTCATTTAAAGTCAAAAGTCATCCATGATGAGCACGACAAGAAGACGTAAGGTTGTTATACTACATCAGCAAGGTTTCTCAAAGGCAGAAATGTCAAAAAGCAGAAGGCAGAAAGCAGACAGATGTTCTGTCCAAGCTCTTTTGAAGAAGCACAAAGAAAAGAGCAATGTTAAAGACCATAAATGCAGTGGTCAGCTAAGGAAACTTAGTGCAGCAGATAAAATACACATCATGATTACTTCCCTTTGCAACTGGAACACGTCCAGCCTTGCTATCAGCTCAGCATTTGGAGAAAACCCTGATACACCCATCTACTGTCTGGAGAAGTCTGGTGAGAAATGATCTTCATGGAAGACTTGCGGCCAAAAAGCCATACCTCCAATGAGGAAATAAAGCAACTAAACTATTACAAAACCACAAATAAAGTTACTCATCTTTCATTGTTTTTATGTTTGTTTGTTTTTGCAATAAGTATATTTAGCATATTGTTATTTTAAAAAAAATGTATTCCAAATCTGGGCTCATGTCCTAGTTTGGGACCTCTTTGAAAGTAAAAAAAAGTCCGCCCCAGATCAAAATACTTTTGGAAAACTAGAACACGAAAGAGTATTTTAAACTCGAGTATTTTAACTCCTTTGTAAAAGTTTGTAGTAGTAATTTTTTGTGTTTTTTTTCTTTTGGTACATAAATTGTGAATTTACAGCTCCTTGTATAGGTCACATCCAAACAACACCCCCATATGTGTTCAGCAGCATCTCATGAGTACAGTGATACCCAGGGCTGGATTAATTTAGGGGCTGATGGAGCTGCAGCTCCAGGCCCCTACCTGAAAATAGGCCCAGTCAGGGGCAGACTTACTGGGTCTATGCGTGTAAGCAATGTCTCTTGTACCACCACGAGAATGCAGGAACCCTGCTGTGCGTCTGTTTCCCCTGGGCGGTAAAACAGAAGTTGTTTGCACAGAAGGAAGCTGCGGACCCCTGTGGAGGTCTGCGAGCGTCACAGAGACATCTGCAGTTTAAGTAAGGAGGTGGGGGAGGCTGTATGAATGAATATGTGAGATTGAGTAAATGAATTAGTAAATTAATGAATCTAAATGAGGGAATGAATGAGTATATGTGGAGGAGTGAATGAATATTTGTGAATGAGTATATGTAAATGAGTATCTGAATGAGGGACTTAATAAGTATATGTGAATGAATAATATCTGTGAATAAGTGTCTGGGGTCGATACACAAGGGGGCAAAACACAAAAGAAATAAGCCGTGTGGAAAAAAAAAAATATTGTTAGCTTAGCCTGTCCGGATGCGGGTGCCAGTGTGTCAGAGCCTGTCCTGGTATAAATTATAAAAATAATCTGTTTTTAACTGTAGGTTATAACAGAATGGCACAATCATAAAACAAAACAAAACAAAAAAATGAAATAGTTCTGCATAGTAATAGTTTCTATGAGGTCACAAATTCTTGCTGGTGGTATAGCTGTCCATTCATCATGGTAAAATGCCTCCAGATCATGCAAAGTCTTTGGTTGCCTTGCATGTACCTCACGTTTAAGATCTCCCAAGAGTGGCTCGATGATATTAAGGTCAGGAGACTGTGATGGCCACCTTTTTCTGCTGTAACCACTGGAGGGTCAACTTGACCTTGTGCTTAGGGTAGTTGAAAAGTCCAAGCGTGTCCCATGCGCAGCTTTAGTGCGGATGAATGCAAATTGCTTTCCAGGATTTTCTGATAATATGTTGCATTCATCTTATCAATTTTCACAAGATTCCCTGTGCATTTAGAGCTTACACACACCAAAAACACCAGTGAGCCACCACCATGCTTTGCTAGGTTTTTGACCCCTCTGCAAACATAGCGCTTATGATTGTGACCATAAAGCTATATTTTGGTCTCATCACTCCAAATTACAGTGTGCCAGAAACCGTGGGGTGTGTCACGGTGTTGTCAGGCATATTGTAACCTGGCGTTTTTGTGGCATTGGCGCAGTAAAGGCATCTTTCTGGCAACCTGACCTTGCAGCTCATTTTTGTTTAAAGTATTGTCATATTGTGCTCCTAAGACAACCACACTGTCTTTTTCCAGAACAGCCTGTGTTTCTCCTAAGGTTACCTGTGGGTTTTAATTTGTCTGCTAAACAATTCTTCTTGCAGTTGTGGCTGAAATCTTTCTTGGTCTACCTGACCTTGACTTGAGATTCCTAAAATTTTGCACTTCTTAATAAGTGATTGAACAGTACTGACTGGCATTTTGAATGCTTTGGATATCCTTTTCAGCTCCCCATGGCTCGGTATCTAGCCTGCTCAGTGGATCCACATGAGAGCTAACAAACTCAATGACTATTTATACTCAGACAGTCATTGTAATTTAAAAAGCCCCAGGGGTGGGAAATTAACCTTTATTGCCATTTTAACCTGTGTGTGTGTGACCTTTTGTGTCTCTAATAAGGCCAAACATTCAAGGGTATGTAAACTTTGGATCAGGACCATTTGGGTGATATCTGTTATAAGTATGATTTAAAAAGGAGCCATACAACTATGATCACTAGCCTTAAATAAGAGGCACAATCAGTTATATTCTTAAAATCAATGCCAACATGTCACAATGTCTGCCATGGTATGCAAACTTACATACAGCACAACTGTATGTATGTATGTGAGCATGTATGTGTAATTGTGTGTGTGTGTGTGTGTGCGTGTATGTGTAATTGTGTGTGTGAAAATATATATATATATATATACATATACACAATAATGCAAAGCACTGTGTACATATTTGGGTATATATTTCTCCCACTTAAATTAATGGGCATCTTAGTTTTTGGGCTGTGCAAGGCCACAGTGGCAGGCTTGAGGCATCCTTGTAGTGTTCCATATGTGAATGCACTGCATGGCACTTCCTCTTCACTATTTCTATCTGTTATTCAAACCAATTTCCAGCGTTGAAAAGTGTGTTGCCTCTGTGTTTCAATAACCTGTGGATTTGCTGCTATGGAAACAGTGTTAAGATTACTTAACTGTCATAGTGTAAAGGTTTGAGATGGATTCATTTATATGTTTACAGAATATTAGACATATTTGAGTGCTGAGCATTCCTTGTTTGGGTATCCAATATAGGATGAATGGCAAAACAGCAATTTACTGCAACAGATCAGGCAGAGACACTACACATCCCACTATAAGTAGAATACCTTTTGGTTAAGACATCTTAAGAGATGCATTAAGGCTACTGTAAACATATCAAATCTACTGAGCTATGTGCCCAAATCTCATACTGGCAATGAGTGTTCAATCGAACTCAATATTTTGAAGCATTTACTGTTTGTTTTTTTTGTGCTTTTCATTTTTGATGGGTCTGCTATATTAGTTACATGCAGCAGGTCTTCACATATTAGCTTATTTATATACCGGAGGGAAAAAAATAAAAATAATAATTTTAAATGATATTCTTGCTGTGTTACATGTCAACTACCGGTATTTGTACGGATCTCCGTAACCAGCCCAATATTAAGGCAGCACGGGTGAGTGTGCTCCATGTCACTGTGTGCAGAAAGGAAGAAGAGAAAGGAAAGAGATGGGGAGATAGTAGGGTAGAGGATAATGAGGAAAAAAGTATCTGATGGGGAGAAAGCAGGGTGTCTCTGATGGGGATGAAGCAAGATGTATCTGATTGGGAGAAAGGAGAGGGTATCTGTTGGGAAGAAAGGGGATAGATGATAAGGAAGAAAGGAGTGCTTTATGCCTACATATAAGCCAGTATGTGTGTGCATATACATTTGGTGAGGCAATGTTTATGTGTGTGTGTAGTGCAGGTGTGTATAAAAGCAGTGTGTAAGGGCAGAGTATGTGTATATGTGTGTGGAGGGGTAGTATATATGTGTGTGTATGAGGAGTGTCTATGTCTTATACTGTATGTGTCTATGTAGGCATGTGCACTCATTTTACCCAGGGGGAGTATTATTATGGTTTTAAAAATGATAATGTCCTTAGTCGGGTCTAGCAGCTGCGAAAATGTCCTCCATTAAATGTCTACAGGCATATTCCTGATAAAAGGGAGTCCGTGTGTGTCACTGTATGCGGCATTTTGGCATAAGAGAATATTGCCGATGTGCCACTTGGTCTAGGTATTAGAAGTGCCCAAGGCCCGGCGATAGGTTGGGCAAGTGAATAATGTGTGTTTTAATGTGTCTAAGTATGATAGCGTATGTTTGTGGGTATGTTAGTGTGTTTCCAGGTGTGTAATTGTAGGCTTACAATATGTCTAGGTATATTAGTGCGGGAATATTTCTGCGTATATTATTATTGCATGTGTGTGTATGTTATTAAAGTGTTCCAAGTGTGTGGATATGTTCCTGTGTGCATGGGTGTGTGACCATATGTTTGACATGGCAGGAGTCTTAGATGGTTCCGTCAATTTATCATAGTAGTCTATGTGGCCGTGTAAAGTGGGGTACATCTGTGTTCGTAAGCTTTCTTTTTCTTTGTAATTTTCTGTGGGAATTCTCTGTGGGAACAGTATAGTATACCTTCTCATAAAGGGGATAACCCTCTGTTAACACTCGTCGCTCACTTATGATGTTATTGATCTTTATTTACCCAACATTATTGCATTTTTTTCTCTTAAGTGTTCAAACATGGTTACATTTCTAAAGGATTAATTACCATGAAAAACAATTTAAAGATTGCATACAATCTTCATAGATACAAATTAATAGACTTGGGCGCCGGCCAGCTCTTCGTGGTCGTCTTCGTGGGGTAAAAAATCTTTGTATTCCGCCCGTTCCTGTCTTCTGTTCGGGCAAATATTTGTGTGCGGTCTTCGTGTACGTTTTTTCTTTGTTTTATTCCGTTTTTTTTTTTTTTAGAAGGCGTTAATACGCGGTACGGACTTCGCAGCAGCTTTGGCTCCAGGAGTCTAAATGTCCGTACAAGCAACTCTAGTGGTCACCTGCAGAGGCCTCCTCTGCCATCAACCAATGAAGTACACTTGTAGTAAGTAGACTCGGGCGCCGGCAAAGTCTTTGTGTGAATATTCGTATGAATATTCGTATACGTTCTTGTTCATTTTCATCTTCATTTTCACCAGTTTCCTAGCAGGGGTTAACATACAGGGTTAACAAACACATTGCTGCACCAGCTTTGGTGCCAGAATTTAAAGGTCCGTCTGTGCAACTCTATTGGTCGCCTTCAGGGGGCTCGATGAGCCCCCTGCCGCCGACCAATAGAGTCGCATACACAGACCTTTAAATCCTGGCGCGAACCTTGCCATAAAATTAAATCCTCGTTCCTCCCGGGCCAAGTTGCTCAGAGCAGTTTTCTCAGACTTAGACAAACGCTCTGAGCAACTTGGCCTGGGAGGAACGTGGGTTATGTATCATAACATCACTAGAAGTTCAATAAAAGATTTTATTTAAAGGGATTTTAGACAAATTTTACTCATTTAGCTAACATTTGCAACTTATCTACAATGGCATACTATCCAACAACCCAAATTTGACAAGACAGGACTGAAAAAAAACAGGACTGTCCCGGAAAAATAGGGGCTGTTGGCAGGTATGCGGATGGAAGTATGTGGCTCAAAACTCAAAATAAGCTTAGACTTATAGGGTTAATGTAAGGTTAAGAATAGTAGTAGTGCACTGGTTTGGTTAAAGATCTATTATTAATATTATCAAATTTTAAATTTAATGGGTGTGAAAAATAAGGGGGTTTGTTTCTTATTATATTAAAGTTATTTCATTTATTATACCGTATTTGCTCGATTATTAGACAAGGTTTTTTCAGAGCAAATGTTATCGGTGCTTCTGAGTCCCCAGTGTGTAGCCGGGGCAGAGTGTAGACGTCTACGCGATTCGCGTAGACAACTTCCGCTGCAGCCAGAAGGAGGTGCAGTTACCAGCGGGGGTTGTCTGCGTCCTTCGCGCAGACCTTCCCCGGCTGTGAGATCAGAGTTCCCCTCACCGGGGAATCCTCTCTGACAGGAAGTTGCCTACGTGAATGCCTTTTAACCCTCTATACGCCACTCTGCCTCCTGAAATGCCTTATACCTCCCTATATGCCACTCTGCCCCATTATATGTCTTTTAACCCCCTAAATGCCAGAGTGGCATATAGGGGTATAAGGCATTTCTGGAGGCAGAGTGGCACATAGGGGGTCAAAAGGCATATCATGGGGCACAGTGGTATTTAGAGGGCAAAAGTTGACAGGATGCAAACAACGGTACTGTCGCAAAATATGGAACCGTTAGAAGGTATTTGATAGAAGAAAGAGGGCCAAAAAGTCCAAATATTATCTTAGCGTTATAGGGTGAAGTGTAAGTTATACCATTAATTGTAGACTGACGAGTGTAGAAGTAAAGGCTAGTGCAAATAACAGGAAAGATCCTTGTGAATTGTGTATATGTGTGTTATGTTTGGTTGGTTGTGAATCAGATGGAAAAAATGAAAAAGCAAGATTTACAAAGAAAAAGTAGATGTTTGAAAAATGGAAAAGGTGAATGAGAGGGCAATTGGCGACCCACTCACCTGCTGTCAGTGCACACCACAAACAGACGCAGCCAGGGGGGAGAAACTACCTTTCCAAGTTAAGAGCTGGGTACCCCAACTTGGGCAGATTGAATTTGAGAAAGGTAATCTGTTCCATCAGATGAGGTGCCATGCGTGAGCGCTGTGGACTCAGTATATTTAACATTACAAAACCCTTTGGGACATTTTAGGCATGCTTTAGCCAGGAAGCAAACAAAATACACTGGCACCACCACCAGCAGAAGCAGCATTGGAAACGGAAAAGGTGAGTGAGTGGGTAATTGACGACCCGCTCACCTGTTTCACCCCCAGGGCAAGGCACCCAAAAATCAGTCCTTAACGTTTGGGAGCGGACTTCCAGAGCTCAAACACTTGGCCCAATCATAAGCTGGCTACACCGGCGGAGTTAGCAGGCGTTGCCACACCGCAAACAGACGCAGCTAGGGGGAGAAACTACCTTTCCAAGTTAAGAGCTGGGTACCCCAACTTGGGCAGATTGAATTTGAGAAAGGTAATCTGTTCCAACAGATGAGGTGCCATGCTTGAGCGCTGTGGACTCAGTATATTTAACATTACAAAAATGCATTAAAAAAAAGACACTGAGGCAGAATGGATTTAGAATTGGCCGCGGCATTTGTTTACGAAATGCCGTGACATTGTTTATTACACCAAATTTAACAGCATTATAGAAATTTACACATCCTAAATTCCACATTTAAAACTGAACCGATCCTAACTTAATCGTCCTATTGACGACCACCAGCCCTGCCAAATACCACCGGTCGTTATAAAATTCAGGACACGACGGGTCAGAGCAATAAACAGCTTGAATGTAGTAACCGTATGGGCATCACTCTAACATTTAACCCGCAACAGGAATGTATGCCCCCCCCACCCCCTTATGGCGACCAACTAGATCAAGGTCTTAAAAACATCCGGATCACTCTACCACGGGCCAACGTGCTTGACCCCCTTAAGCACGTTCCCCTCACCACACCTGAACTGCTCTAGCCACTCCATCGGCCACCTCCAAGCACCACAAATCCAAACCAATAACATTCAAATGCACACCATCACTTCCCAGCATCCCAGAAGGGTCCTCCTCAATTTCTGTGTGCTTAACCACTATGCCTCCGTTATACACCACAAATCTAGAAATGACCCTACACCTGCCCCTATCCACCCCTGCTAATGACCAAGCACCTCGCCAGAATGACTGCAGAATTATGTGGGACCAAACAAAAATAACACCCGGAAAAGCTGCCCCCAATCTCAAAATATCACATTTTTTATCCTTGTTGCCGCCAGCCGCTTATCCATACCAGCAGCAGACGTCCCCTTGGCAAATTCATTTCCCAGATAACATAATATCACCACCAACTGGTCATCCTCAGAGCATGGGTTACCTGCTTCATCCAAAAACCCCACCCAACCTTTCCATACTGCCCCATATGATGCCCAAGTTGCCAAAGCCAGAGACTTGCCAATCTGTTTCATGACATGATGTCTACTAGATTCCATATCCACGTAGGGACGTTGCCATTGCTGTCGGGATAAAGCATCTGCAATAACCTTAGACACACCGGCAACATGACTAGCCCGAACCCACACATTCAATTGTAGGCATCGCAACACTAAATGCCGCACCAAGCTCAAAACCGGTTTAGATGCTGATGTTAAATGATGAATCGCCTGAACAACGCTCATATTATCGCATTGAAAAATTATCTTTGCATTACGCAATTTTACACCCCAAACCTCAAGGGCCGCAACTACGGGGAACAATTCCAGCAATGTTAAGTTTTTAGTCAAACCATACTGCTGCCAGAGCTGGGGCCAGACACCCGCAAACCACGCTCCCTGGAAAAAGGCACCTTATCCGATTGCCCCCGAAGCATCAGTCCAGAGAGACAAAGCGTCATTAGATGACACTCTTCTAAGCCATAACAACTTACCAATGTACTCACACAAAAATGTCTTCCATACCCTCAAATCTGTTTTATGAGCAGCCGACCGTATGACAGCCCTCTGCAAAAAACTCTACAACAACCGTGCCCCCCCCCACGCTGTGCTTACCCTAGTTATATACATAGGGTTTTCAATGGTTACAGAGGGCCATCTATTTAAGGATAGAGGCTAATTCCTTTAGGAGCAGAAAGAGCTCCCAGAGGTCTGCTCTTCTATGTATATGGTGACCTCTTTTGTGCTCCACTACATCTCAAATGAAGGAAGTCAACTTTTGTTTTCAGAGCTGTGGTTAGATGTGTGGCTACAAGACTTTGCTAACACTTTTGATTTGACCTTGTGACCTATTGATGATCTCTATTTAACCGAGTAGGTCATTTACAGTAGAGTTATATATTTTATTTATACAAAACAATTTGTAAACATATTGTCTGCTGTTTCTACAACATTGTCACTTCTAAGGCTATAGGACACTGTGATACAGTCCCAACCACCTCTTTTCATTCCTTAGAGAAAATAAGGAAAGCAAAGATTGGCAGAGGAATATGGATCACAATCAGGGACCTTTAAAAGAATATGGTACAGAGATATCCTCTCTGTACCTATTATTCACATATGATCATCTATGCTTTAGAGACATATGACTGGTTCCCACAATTATCTTGTTTCCAAGGAAACTGTACTAGTGCCCACAGTTATGTTTTAGATCAGCTCTTCTCATCCTGAATGAAAACCGAACAATATTTTTTTTCAGTCTCCTTAATACTGCCCATTTGTCTCCAGGTATTTACTATGTCCCTCCTGTGCATTTACCATTGATTTTACATGATCTAATTTAGACCCTTACTTTTGAACTCCTGCTCTGCTTTTTCACATCAAAGACAAACTGAGGCTGTGGACATAAATGACCTTCATAAAAGGTCAATTAAACAGCTAGAGAAATCATCTCTTTTCAACTATTGCCTTTTTAAAAAACCCTTTGAGGACACAGTTCTCTGTGTACGTTGGTAATATTAAGAAATACATAGATTTTTTTTTTTTTCAGGCTATTCATGCATACCTAGCTGAAGGCAAACTGTGCCTCATATCACATGATAAAATGGTAAACCTCCTCCCAAAAAGCTACTGTAGGTAATGATATACAACATATAGCAGAGTAGGCACATGATGCTCAAACGTGTAGGTAGCAAAAACACATTTTCACTAATATGGATGTCTTTTCACCTCTGCTGCAACCCCTTTTAGAAACAGAATTTGATGGCAGTAAAGGACTAAACAAGAGTTGCCAATATTGTCTGCCCGTTTTTCCTGATATAAAAAAATAGTCCTTGGTTTTAAATTCAGGAAATCATTATGCCTACCCCGTGCATATTTAAATTCTCTTAGTGTATTAGCCTCTACCATGTCTGCTGGCAGGCTGTTCCGCATATTTACCATCCTCTCATTAAGGTAAAACTTCCTTACATCACATTACATTTAAGCCTCTGACCTTATACTTTTAGATTATGACTTTTTTAACATAAACTTTGATTCTGTATTTTGTTGAATCCCTTTATGTTTATAAATGTATATTACACACCTTAGTCTTTCCTGATAATTTATATCCTGCAAATCATTTTCCAATTTAGTAGCCCTCATCAGAACTGTCAATATCCTTCTGGAGATGAGGTCTCCAGTATGTCTGACCAGAGGTCTGTAGACTTTTTGAGAATATAACTCCTATCACCCTCATCTAATGAGCTTGTTTTTGTATGTTCACTTTTTCCCATTTTTATAAGGACTTTTTTTCAGTCCATAGAGCATGAGTGTTACAGATCATTTCATATTAGCAGTAATCCATACTCCCCAACTGTCCCGATTTATGCTGGACAGTCCCAATTTCGGGTCTCTGTCCCGCTGTCCTGCCTAGCCCTTCCCCTGTCCCGCTTTGCAGGGGCAGAGGAATGGTGAGGCGAGAGCGATACTCACCTCAGGTGCAGCTGCGGGGGGGGGGGCCCCACACAGCCGCCCGATCATCAGCCTCAGCCTGCAGACTAGCCGGGAGATCACGATCTCCCCTCTAGTCATTTCAACCTTACTGCTCCCTAATCACTATGCGCCGTCAAATAATGCCAAGCACGGGGATATGACATCATCCCTGCGCTCGACAGAAATAGCCAGTGCGTAGTGATGAGGGAGTAGTGACAGACCTCGCACTCCCACCGCAGGATACAGGCAGAAGGATGGTGGAAAAGGTAAGAGATAGGGAGAAAGGGGTGTAAGGACAGTGTATGCATTGCTGGACTTCACATAGACATCACAAACATGTCTATTACATAGCAGTTGGCAAAAAAATACTACCAAGTCAAAATCACATGTGCCCTCGCTTACTACAGGATAGTTGAATCCAGGGGCGTAACTATAAACCACCGGGCCCTGATGCAAAAATCCCCCCCAGGCCCCCCAACTTCAACAGCTAGTCTGTGCCATCATTATCCCTTGCCCCCCCCTTCCAACATAAAACATATGTAAACACACAAGTTACACACACTTACGCATACTCATACATTACACACTCCATCTTACCCTACTTACACATCCATGCTCAAACACACACAAGCCCATGCTCATACACACAATTACACATCTATGCTCAAACACATACACAATTACACACCAGAGTACGACACTGCCGCCGCTGCTCCTGCTCCCACTCCGTCAGCCGTCTGTTCTTCCTGCTATTATTTATTGCTGATTGATTCCTGTTGCTGAACCCTAGCTATCGTTATTGACTTTGCTGATCTCTCTAACCCTGACCCTTGGCTTCGTTTACCGGACCTCGCTGCACGGATCTACCCCGGCTGACTTTTTGACGGTAATTATCCTGCATACCGGGTTCCTCAATCCCAACACTTACACATACATACAATCACACATCCATGCTCACACACATACACATATACATATATCTATCACACACACACAAACACATATACACACATCCCTTTCCTTCTGTCCCCGCTTACCTCTCACCGCTCCTGCAGCTTGCAATCCAGCTGCTCGCGCACACAACTTGGACTTATCACAACTAGCGTTGAGGTGACCCCATTCTCCACAGTTCCTGCATAGGGGCCTAGGGTTGACTGTGCAGGTTGCCTGAGTGTGCCCATAGCCCCTGCACCTCCTGCACAGGAATGGCATCCCTGGGTAGAAACAGTATTCCCTGCTGCTGTCGATGGAGAAACTCTCGGGGGGGGTGCACTATTCCACCGACCCCTTCCTTGTGCTCTTTTAACCACACAAGGAACCTCCTCTTACCGTTCCAAATACCAATCTTTACCTTCAATCTTCATTACAATAGCAATATAACCAGGCTATGATAGCTTCATCGGACACATATGGGTTATACATGTGAACAGTAAGAGGGATTTCCTAACCGTCATCCAGCAATGAAGCAGAGTCTATCCCATCGAGGGTCATCTTTCTTTCCTCTGAGGCTCTTGACATTGTCAGGCTCCACCCAACCAGTCCAGACCATGCGATCTTTATTCGCTGTCATGTGTTTCTACAACCACTAGTGGCCACTCTTCCCTCTCTGGAGCACCCATTATCAAGTTACTTAAATCAGCTGAGTCTTGTTATGAGAGGAGGCCTGCCTTTATATACCTGCTCAGCTCCTCAGACAGAGCCTTCGCTTTACAGTGTCAGCAACCTATTGCTTTACTGTGTGGTGTGTTTGGCGTCCCCATTCTGGGGGGACAGGTGAAGGCACTGGGCTACATGGATGATGTTAGTGTATTTTGCACAATCCCAGAGTCCTTGAAAAGAGCTATTAGAACAACTGAGTATTTTACATGTGCCTCTGGTTTTAAGCTGAATCTTAACAAGTGTGACTGTTTTACTATTGAGGATTGGGACGGCAGTCAGACACCTACTGGCAAGACCCAAGGTGACAGTATTAAAATTCTGGAGTGTTTTTTTGATTATGCAAATAACGTTGAGAGATCGTGGGATATTGTTTTAGGAAAATGAAGCCATAAAATAGAATTATGGCAAACCCGAAAGCTGACAATGGAAGGGAGAATTTTAATCATCAAGGCAATACTCTTACCAATAATAAAGTATTTGAGTGGTATTTCCTTCTTCTGACTTGTACACAAATAAACTTATGCGTGCTTGTTTCATGTTTTTCTGGAACTCCAGAAGTGAGAAACTTAAAAGAGGGAAAGCGTGCAAACAAAACGTGAATGGTGGTAAGGGGATGCCTGATGTGAAGCGTATTTTCTATATAAAGTTTTTTTTACCATGTGTTTTACATAAGAATGTACTTTTGCTTACTTTTTACGTTATGCGGCTGGTCATATTTTTAGGAAATGTAACTTTTACTGGCTGTCTCTTAACTCTCCTGTGCTTTTAAATCCACCAAAGCAGTATGTCTTTTTAAGGAAAGCAATACAATTTTATCACCTCCAAGATTTTAGCCTGGATATTTTAGCAAATCCAAAGAAGTTGACTGCTGCTATACTATCAAATGAACAAACTGAACAAGTGGCACAACTCTGTCATAGAGTCCAGGAGAGTTTGGCAGAATGTATGTCGCCACTTTCTAGCCAACTCCGAGAGAGATCTTGCATGGCAGGTAGTGCACAAATGTTTGCCAACTAGGCAATTTCAGCACAGGAGAGGTCTTGGTGCCACCACTAAGTGCTATTTTGGAACTGCTTTTATGCACAGGACATGGAAAAAGGCAGGCCCAGTTTTAAAATGGATTTGTGGCCTTCGGTTTTCAAGCTATACTGTTGTTTTATATGGCCTTTTTTCCTGTCCCACAGCTGACGAGTCACGTGTTTTATGGATTATGATAAACTGCATAAAAGAAGCAATTTTTAAAACCAGAAATATTTTATTGTTTCATAAAGAATATATAGACCCTTCCATTTGTCTATACACTTTTTAAAGGATTGCAAAGACATGGGTTCAATGAAAGCAAAAAGACTTTGGTGCCTTAAGATGTGGAACATTTTACTTGTATGAACATCCCAAAGACTGGTTTTATGTATTTATTCTAATTTTATGTAAAATGCTTTAATTCATTTTATCATTTTAAATGTTCCATTATGTTCTTTAACCGGTTTTAAAGTATTTATTGTACTGTAGCATATAGTTATAGTAAAATAAAAATCTCTGTACCTGGTGCTGGTTTATTCCTGGTATCCTGTTTCTTATCTTCGGCTACTGACCAGGACTGCCCTTTTGCCTCTGCTTAGATCGCCACTGCCTGCATACAACCCAGATTACCTTTTGACCTTGCCTTGCTTCCTCCCGTCTGCCCTGCCAGCAGGTTTCCTGCCATCTGCCCTCGCTACAGCTCCCTTATATTCTGCTTACAGTCCTACTATTCCATCTGTTATATGCCTGTCTGTACTTACCTAGCTATCAGGATACATCAAGGGCTACAGATAGAACCCCTAGTATCCCCTACACCTGGTTCCTACCTGACCTTCTTGCCTGGGTCCTGACAGACATGCACCGATGTTCAAGTACTGTTACTACATATGTACTTGGTCTTCCTGGCAGTAGATGTCTTTAAGATCCAGTCCAAGTGTATTAATTAGCACCTCCTCTACAACATACTTTATTCCTTTTTCTTCCTTCGCTCTCTCAGGGACTTCAATTGAATTTTTGAGTCTTCTGTCCTTAACAGACGCAAAGTTGATGGTTGCAGGCATTTATCCTTTCACCAGAACAATAAAATTACTCAGGCTTAAGGTAGGCAGCCTGCTGCCTTAAATTACTGTTTTAACACAATCAGTTCCCAAACACACTGCAAGGGCAAGGGCATCTGTTGCTGCTAGCAGATTATCAAGCACCCAAGACAAACAAATGCAAAGGCCCAGACTGAACGGCAGAGCAGGTATATACAGGCAGGGCTCAACTCAGGTAACAAGGTTCAGCTGTCCCACGTTATTGGATATAGGTGTCCCACAGAGACAAGGGTGGCCACTAGTGGCTGCAGGTAGACATAACTGTAAATAATTGTTGCATAGTCCTGACAGGCAGGGTGGACCCTGACAGAGAGATAAGTGAAAGGAGGAATGCGAGGGGATAGAAGAGAATCAATAAATAAAAGGGTGAGGGGAAAGGGAGAAACACAGATACACACACAGACTCTAAGACACACCCAGCCAGACGTTGACACTCACAATAACACATACGTACCCAGTCAATAACACACACTCAGGCACTCACACATACAGCCAGTAACTAACATATACACAAACACAGAGTCACAGACACTGGCAATCACACACTAACATGCACACTGACACACTAATATTTTATTATTAGCTGGGCAGCATTTGTCCAACGGATATAACCTTCTACTTCTGAGATTCTGCTACAAGACAAGTGTAAAGCCTTCATTAGAATTTTTGATTAGGTCAGAAAAGTTTGGAGTCAGGAGGTGTTGGCTACTGTATCGCTAAGTAGTAGGTGGAGTGTTACGGGACTATATAAGTTGTGTAGTTATTAGCTAGGCTTTGTCCAAGCACAACATTTTCAGTGTACAATTCTAGATCTCCTGCAGTTGATCTGGTGTAAACTGCTGAAAAAAATGTAAGTTGAACATAAATAGAAGAAAACAGAAAATAAGCTCTGTGCAATATACATACTACAAACCCTTAACAGTAACTTTCCCCTTCACTGTAAAAAGCAATCAAATCGAAAAAAAAATGCTTCAATATATATGAGCAGGGGTTATATATTAATTTAACACAACACTAACCAGATTGATTTTCTACTAATATAACTGTTGTATAGAGCTCTTCGCCAAATGCATCAGACGGAATCCAGAGATCAGAGGGATCACCACAACGGGCAGAGACAAGAATGCTCACCCTACATGGATGGCGTGACCATCTTCTGCACAGACCACCAGCGGGTGAGAGCGCTAGTCCAGATATATGAGAACTTCAGGCGTAAAGGTCAACTGAGGGAAGTTGGAGACCATGCTGTTTGGCCAGTGGGACCTGACTTCCGACCCGCTCCAGTTTCCCATCAAGACCGACTTTCTAAAGATCCTGTCAGTCTGGTTCGGCAGATACGGCATGGCCCTGAAGCGCTGGGAGGAGAGACTCGCTAAAGTAACGCAGAAATTTGGATTGTGGAGACTCAGAGACCTTCCCGTGGAAGGGAAAGATTCTTCTGCCATTCAGGGACACATTATACTGTATACATTGCATGGATGGCCATTCAAGGAGGCCTCCCCTAAGGATATTTAGGCATTCCAGGGGGCACTGCCAGAACAAGTGAAGGGCACTGTGGAGGAGGAAAATGCCCTTCACTTGTTCTGGCAGTGCCGGTTTGCACGGGCTTTGTTCGGAACCCTGGAGTTGGAACTCAAGGACTGTATTGAGAGAAGGTAATTATCCTACCACTCTGTACATGGACTTTTTCCAGGAACACACATGGAAGGCAGCATTGACCATGCTTGGCACCTCATATGCCGCGTAAAGGACGCTCTATGGTTTGCCAGGGACCGACTGGTGTTAATGAGGGAGCAGGTCTCAGTCTGTGACTGCCGCAGGCTTATCCACAGCCTTCTGAGAGACTACTCTGCCTTTGGACAGTCTAGAGGCTGAGGACTAGTCCCATCTCCCTCTACTCTTCCCTTCACCAAACCTCCACTCTGCTACCCCATTTCCCCAGGCTGTTTCTATGAATGTGCTAACCATTTGTACCATGTCTGGAATTGTAATCGTACACTGCTTTTACTATATTGTTGAACTTTCCGTTAACTGAAGTTGTACTGTACGTGTATCGCCCTGAGCTGTATCGCAGTACTGCTTATCATCTTTCTGGTTTTACGAATTCCTGTAACATTGAATATGTGAAAAACAGGCATCAACCTGTTTAAATTTAATGTTTGAAATTAATATAAATTTTAAATACAAAAAAAAAATTGATACATAACAATTTGTCTTAGTTCTTCTCCAATGATGCTCAGTAATTGCACCAAATATTGATTTGATTTAGCTTTTTCTTCTGTTCACTTTTGTTTTGTACATGTTTTACCACAAATCCTTTTGTATTTTTCACACATAGATTCCATTGTTTGCTTTGTATTTCTTGTCTTAAAAAACATTTAACGTTCAGCAGTAACCCCCAAGCTTAGCTGCACAATGATATATGAGAAACCATTTTTACGTTATACCCTGTATGTATATGGTCTTTAAGGGGTTAATGCATTTTTCTAAACTGATTCTTAATGATCAACTGACCTTTCTTTACAAAACAAGTACCCAGTCCAGTTTACTGTACATCTTTAACTAAAGATGTCTAGCCTATAGATTAAAGTCATTATTCCTATTCAAACTAGCACTCTTCTCTCTGTGCCTCACTAATGAAAATAACTCAGACTGACTATACTGAAAGCAGCTAAATGAGTACCTAATTGGTGTTCAATTTTAATACATTTAAAGCAACCAGAGAAGTGGAAATTAGAACATAACCATGACACATTCATGTTAATAAGTGAAAACTCTGAAACAGAAAATTCATATATATTTTTTAGACTAGTGCAGCTGTCACACAAGCATTGAAAAGATAAATCCATTAGCATCAGGACCTCTGACATTATGACATTTCCAAGGCAATGCACACAATATGACTAATAACAAAAAATAATATTTTGTTATAGCCATTGCAGGTCCACTATTGTTACATGTTTAAGTCAGTCATTTTAAGCATGACTGACATATGCATGCATTTTAACAGGAAGGCCAAGAGAAACACAGGTTTGAATAACGAAGTAAAATAATGCTGCATCTGAGGTATACAGTGCATGCACCATGTGCGACACATGACACCAAATTAGTGACACCACTTACCAATCAAATTAATTTTTTATAAATACCTTGTTGGAAGGCCCCAGCCTTCTCAGTATTTTATTTTAAAAATGGTTAGTGTCTTCAAGTGTTTTCAAGTAGTCTTCTGATTTGTTCTGTAATTCATTTATGTTCATTGTTTTCATTTTCACACTCTCTATAGTGATTTGCTCCACTTTTCCATTAAAAAGGTATCCTTTCAACCCTTTAAGTATTGGTGGTCAAAACTAATTTTCCTAATTTTATTGTTACAATAGTAATATTTAACAACATTATAAACAGATTACACTTTACATAGGTCAAACATTGTTTTTCCAAAATAGGTTAAGCTATTTATGGCAAAACGTTCACCATACTACATGTAGGGTGACCACATTTTATTTCTGCCATTCAGGGACACACTATGAAGCCCGTGAGATCACACACCCAGATGTATATACCATATTGGCTCAATTATAGGCCGCACCCTAAAAGTTAGGTGCTTTTCTAAAGAAAAAATTTGACTCTTAGTGTAATAGATATGCTGCCACTCTGCCCACAAGATGTCCCTTACGAAAAATTACTGCTGTTTTTTTTGAAGTAATACTGCACTTTGTTACATGTAGAAGAATGCAGTTTTTTGGACACGAAAAAACTGCAATACTGCACTTTTACTGCAGTATTACTGCACTTTTACTGCAGTATTACTGCACTTTTACTGCAGTATTACTGCGCTTTTACTACAGTATTACTGCACTTTTACTGCAGTATTACTGCAGTATTACTGCACTTTTACTGCAGTATTACTGCACTTTTACTGCAGTATTACTGCACTTTTACTGCAGTATTACTGCACTTTTACTATAGTATTACTGCACTTTTACTGCAGTATTACTGCACTTTTACTGCAGTTATTACTGCACTTTTACTGCAGTATTACTGCACTTTTACTGCAGTATTACGGCACTATTACTGCAGTATTACGGCACTTTTACTGCAGTATTATGGCACTTTTACTGCATTATTACTGCACTTTTACTGCAGTACAACTAAAGTACTAGTAAAAAACAACTGCAGTATTAGTGCAATACAGCTGAAGTAGTACTAAATTATTACTACAACTGTAGTAGTACAATTACAATACTACTGAATACTGTACAATACCATCAAAATACAACCAGGATGTTAAAAAAAGCTGTTTTATTTGAAAGTGTATTGACAGTACAAAAAAAACAGGTTTCACACTAGCACTGTAATATGATTTAATTTTTTTGTATTGAACAAAATATACATACAATAAATTTTTGTGAAACAGTACAAATGACAGTGAACTTTATAGTGAACTTTAAATATTACAAATACAGTCTAACTATTGTCACGTACAAGTAGTAGGAGACACCGTGGTCAGGTAGGACTCCAGGACAGAACAGGTATAACAAGCCGAGGTCAGGATTCCGGAGAGCAGGATAGTCGTATAACAGAGCCGAGGTCAGGATTCAGGAAAACAGGATAAACGTAAACGGAGCCGAGGTCAGGAATCAGGAAATCAACGAAGTCAGACAAGCCAGGATCATACACGGGAATACAGAATCAGGAAACGCTATCTGGGCACTAGCACAAGGCATAGACAACCAACAGAAGGCAAGGTCAGACAGAACTGAAGAGGTTTAAATAGGAACCGCAGAGGAAGTTCAAATCTCCCGCCAAACCTCATGACGTCACTTCCAATGTCCGGGAATCACCACCATGATGAGTGTGGCGCAATCTCCCTTCATATAAGCCTGCAGTTTGGGAGTTGACCACCAGAGGGCGCGCGAGTGCCGAAACCGGACGCCGCGTTCCAGGAGGTCTGCCTCTCCTGCGCGGCAGTCCTGCAGACGACGGCGGAGGCGGCACAGTGTTGGAGGGAGGTCTCCCTCTCCTCCGTGGAGGATCCGGTGCCCGTGCGTTGGAGGGGGGTCTCCCTCTCCTCCGTGGCGGCTCCGGTGTCCGTGCGTTGGAGGGAGGTCTCCCTCTCCTCCGTGCCGGCTCCGGTGGCCGCGTATTGGAGGGGGGTCTCCCTCTCCTCCGTGCCGGCTCCGGTGGCCGTGTATTGGAGGGGGGTCTCCCTCTCCTCCGTGCCGGCTCCGGTGGCCGCGTATTGGAGGGGGGTCTCCCTCTCCTCCGTGGCGGCTCCGGTGGCCGCGTATTGGAGGGGGGTCTCCCTCTCCTCCGTGGCGGCAACGTGGGAGCCGGGGGCAGGTAAGTAACA
>VKOC01004702.1:0-30090 GCA_009364415.1 Spea multiplicata
TGGCGCCCTGTGCGGTCGCACAGGTCACACACCCCAAAGGCCGGCCCTGTCATCATTACCACTTAGGTACGGAATCTTCCATCATATGTCATAGTGTTCTTTTTCATTTTAATATAGATATTACAGCACAGAATAATTTCACTTGAATTATGATATTATGTTCCCTATTCACTCTTAATCAATCATAGTATCATTAATTCCACTTGTAGGGCTATGTGAAATGCTCTTATTTTGTGATTTCCTAAATTACTGATTTTAATTATTAATGTGTAAAGGCCCACTGTAATTCTGTCTGAACAATGATCAAAATGAAATATACACTGTATAATTGAAGATTATTAAAAATGCTTCAGTACTGTTCTGTATGTTAATCTATTTTGAGCTGCCAGTTCTTCTCAATCATTCAGCACTTTGTGTAAGATAACCATACTTCATAATGCATCAAAGTGCATACCAAGAAATCAATAAGCAATCTCCGCGATAATTAATTAGGGTGCCAAGATGAATTACAGTCTCTACCACTCCACGTAGGAACACAAGTCACATTTGATTTGGGAAGTTGTCTACATTTCAATAATAGTCTGTTCCTTAATTCTAATGATTAATAACTGTGGTGGATTCCTCTGAAATATATAAGCTAACTAAATATTTAAAACAATGTTCAAGTATTAGAGTCTGCCAATGACGATATTGGGTGACTTGAGGCTCCAGGTTACAAAGCATGTAAACATTCAGGTTTAAAGGAGAAATACTAAAAACTGTGTGAAGTTCCCCCTTAAAAATTGTGAAATAAATCCAAATAGGGAGAAACAGAACATAACTAAAAATGAAAAGCTGCAAGGCATTTAACGCATGTCCCACCACATGAGTATAAAACAGAGAAAATGTAAACCAAAGCATAGTTAATACCGAGCTTAATATACCTTATTTATATCTGTTTTAAATGTAATTATTACTGTTTTACGTTAAAGAGCTCCTACCTCCCAAATTGGGAAATCCATTGAAGGCAGCGAGAAGATTTGTGCAATTATCTGTCTAGATAAGGCTAGCATTATGTTAGATATTTGTTTTTACTTACATATCTAAATGTCTCCATGACCAAAGATCAGTGGAAACCACAGCTTCTAAGACTCGTTAAACAGGTTAAGTTATTATACAAATTATATGTATACATACAGCACCAATCGATGACAAAATGGTAGTAACAGGATAATGCAATAATTGTGCATATGCTAATTTAACAATAAACAATTAAACAAACAAGCAAAAATATAGAAAAGTAAACCCGCACCTGGGTTGGCTCAACCGCAAGTTATTATTTTTCAACTTACTGCATGTATTCTTATGTAGGCAAATCTCTGATCCAACTTCGGCTCAGCTTGTACCTTATCATCTCTAACAGGACCAAGTGTTGTGAAATGCATTTAAGCAATTTTATGTAATTAAATTGTAATAGTCACTGTTATTAGATACTTTGTGATTCTATAGTTATACTCATATTTTCCCCCAAATAAATAAATTGCCTAAGTTACCTAATTTGCACCTGTTTATTCATCATCTGATGAATTATTATTAAATTCACTCTTGCAGGAACACATGACATGGCCATATTGGCATTTAATAAAGTCTATAAGCCTGACTATTAGTTAGTCTGGCACATACATATACTAACAAGCTTAATATCGATAACCATTAGGCACGGACTTTATCACCCATAATTACTCAGCTCATCGATTCATGGTAGTGATATTTATCAGCTTGTCAATATAAAACTTATTCTTGGCAGTTCTTGAAAATAATGCAATCAAAAGCACACAAGAAATAAAAGTGAAAATTCCAGATCATTTTGATATTTCTAAAATATTGTTCTAGATCTCATTTAGGTGAGTTTTATAAGTTTCCTTTTTTTAAACATCACTTTTTACGTTGCATTGTCTTATGTATAAAATGTAATAAAATCCATGTTATGTAGATTTACATTTAATTACAAAAGCCTGTGAACTGTGACAGTAAATTAATTTTGTGATTGTGACTTCATTACAGCTTTAGGATCTTTACTAGAATAAATCTGTTTTTATACGTCTTTCATATATCTAGGTACTCTGATATATCAAGGTGTGACCTTTGGATCAGAAACTTCAAAACATTTGCTTTAGATGAGTCCCTAAAACATAGAGATATAGCATTAAACTTTTATTTTAAGATATACCAGTTATTTTTGAGTTTAGGAATAAAATAATGTGTAACTTACTGTTTGTGCAAAACCATTTCAATATTTGAGGCAACATACATGTACCATGTATGTCATGTGCATGGTACTAAAAATAAAAAAAATGGCTGAAATTCAACCTTCACCAAGAAAATCAAATCAAAAGTTGGCTTTATAAAAAAAATCCTCCCAACCAACAACCGTAGACTAGGGCAGAGGGGAAAATGTTTTTTTTTAAAAAAGTACTTTACAGGTCCAGGGTCCCTAACCAGGAGGCTGTGAGTATACCCTGGACTTCACGGCAGATGTTTTCCTCACAGGCACTGCACTTCACATTATCCCTTCACCTTCATATGAGTTGGGTTCCCCTAATTTACATTTTTTTTGAAAGTCCCAAGGTTCAGTGCTTGCTATAAAAAAAATAAAAAAAAAAACAGTGACAAGGGCCAAAGAAGGGAAAGATCTTCTTGGTTCTTCTCCGAGGAGTCCTCTGGAGTGTATAAGGGAAGAGACAGCCAGCAGAGGGTAACATACCTTCCCCCACCAAAAAAATAAAAAATCTCACGGTATCCGACTTCACTGTGGCCATTTTCAGTGTATTAATAAAACATTTTCAATATAAATAATTGATGATCCTAAGTGCATCATGCTACCTAAACTGAGTTAACCTTTAACTTGACTGAGCACATGACATCTTAGGTAATAGACGCAAGTAATAAAGTTTGCATTATAACGAGAATTTATATGTCATACCATATCCTCATAATTGGTATTGAGGTTGGCACTTGGCTGGTGAAATGGCTGTGTTAGTAAATAGATGAACTAACTTGTTTAGCTCTTTACAACACAGATGTGCCTACATTTGGTGGTGATCAAAGCAGCATTAAGTCATCGGTCCAGCATTGCTTCTTGCATCAGCTGTAGCTCCAGGCGAATTTTGATTTAAGGGGCAATCCTTTCATAGGTTTTATGCCTCACGTAAAAACATTCAATGTTCATACTATTGTCCTAACTTTTCAAAGGATGCAGCACATTGTAGCCTTGATGCAAAGGACTTGGGTTATGACGTCGTAAAAATCACAAACTATAACTTGGCTTCTATGATTGATCCTGGGAATTTGGAATTTATTGTTCTCAAGGCAGATGCGCACTGCAAAAACAGGTGTTTTTCTTGGAAAGAACAGAAATGG
Source organism: Spea multiplicata (assembly GCA_009364415.1). Classification (NCBI taxonomy): domain Eukaryota; kingdom Metazoa; phylum Chordata; class Amphibia; order Anura; family Pelobatidae; genus Spea; species Spea multiplicata. Next base: position 3,400 of record VKOC01004702.1, read on the forward strand.
ATGCAAGCAAATGTCAGATTAATCCCTTACTTAATGCATTTCTAAGATCGCTAGCCGTTACCTGTGACATTTTCTGGTTGACTTTTTTCTCTTCACTGCTAAACTTGCTTCTGTCATATTGCATTACGTCTGCGCCTGGTTAAATTCCGCCACTAAGAGTCAATTTGAAGAATCTCCATTTGCCATTTATTTTATTGATTTGCACATACTTTGTCCTATGTTACTTTCACTTGGCAAAAACTTCTTCATTAACAAGTGGAGATTAAATCACATATGCTTTATTGTTTAACTAAATACTTTTCCACTTAGATATTCTCTTTTCTCGCAACATAATACTCATCAGCATGCACTTATTTTGTAAGTCCTGATTGACTGTTCATTGTCTTCATTTTTTATGCTTACTTATTGAAATGTGGGTTGAGGGGAACTTAAACATTCATAGATATTCACCATGAGGGTTAAAACCTTGGATGCTTTATTTGCAAATGGTGCTGCATAATTCATGACATGGTGACATCTAATAACTGCATTTTGTAAGGCTAACTCAACCATTCTCTCAGGAGATGCTCCAAAGTGTCCCAGTGTTTTGACAACAGTCTTGGTTTTCAGGCACTGTCTCACGTAGCTACCCAACTTTTCAGGTAGTAGAGATCATGGGCCAGTTAAGGAGATCCTCTGATCACCCCCCTGAGCAGCCCAGGGAGCTGTAAATCAATGGCGGTCTGTGCTGTTGCAGAAGAGACCTCCATTGCACCCCCCATGTGTGCCACACTTTGCAGCAGAGCAGCGCAAGGTTTGGATTGTAGCCACACCTCCAGCTCCACCCATTCCAGCCTCTGGCCCTGCCCACTCCCACCACTAAGTCAGCCTCTAGTCACACACCCTAACACGACGGCCACGGTTTGGACACATGCAAGAGGACGGGACATTTCAGAGATCTCTACAACATATTGTTTGGAATTCTGTCCTGATGACTATTTTGTGTTTGTTAGGGCTAACTTAAGTTTAGCACATTTCACAATGATTCTGCACCCTTTCCATACAAAGCATTAAAAATAGGTAACAAGAAATACAGTGTACACGTGTGGCAAGGAATTAGTTAAACAGCCAGGCATCTGGCATCAACATTATGTCGCCTTAAGCCCGTTCTTCCGAAATTGTTGTGCCTTCCCTCGGTGATTCCAATGATCAAATTGTTTTAAAGATGTCAGCAAAAATCATGGATCCAACAGTATTCAATCAGATGGATCTGCCGGTGCTGATTTTTAGGAGGATCACGCCAGGTCCCTTTTAGGGACAGATTTGCAGATTTGACTCACTGGTTACCCACTTCTAGATATCCAAAATATTAATTGTTCTACTTATAATGTCACAGAAGGTGGGTGGTCATTTTCAGCTTTAGGTTTTTCTCTATACTTCTGCTCATATCTCATCTCTGCACTGAAATTCCTCAGAGATAAAACCACGTCTATTTGCGGCACATTTATTTTCTCTAATAAATTGTATGGCAGTTTCTAGCCAAGAGCATCAGCTAAAAGGATTGCATATTTTTTCCACTGCTTCTTGTGAATGCATATTACTGCCCAAAGATCAGAGGGCTAAGAATAAACTTTTCATTGTAGTTATTAACATGTCAACATCAAGGTTCTGCACATACCATTTGATTTGGCGCTGGTGTGGAACTGCTAACTTTGCAGTTCTTATCAAACTGTTACAGCACAGTCTTTTTATAACACAAAGTAAAAAGAAAAAAAAAAACGAAATTGCCTTCAAAAGTAAGCAATTTCCAATTTGTAGTAAATAAGCTATCAAAATGCACTTGTCTCAACAGCCTTCATTTCATTATTCAATTAATGCCAAAATGTCTGTGAGTGTCCAATTAAACATAGCAAAGTATAAATAGTCTGCTGAATTATGCTGGATAACTTGATTGCATGTAATACCGGATCGCAATTACAAGACAGATATACAGAGAAATTAATTTCATTACGTTTCCTCCCACTCTTGTTGTCTAGAGAGATACAGTTGGCTATGGGTAAATTAATTGCCTGCGTTTACATTGAAGACATGTTGTAAGAAGTTGTTGGTGTTTATTTTTCATGTTATGGACTAGAATACTCAAATATATATCTATATATATATATTTTAGCATCTTTTGGCGATTTTTAACACTTATCCCAAAGTGGCTGTATAAGCAGCGGTGGGGGGTTATATTACTGTATACAACCCTGGAGTGCCAGTAACTATCACTGGATTCTATATATCACCCTCCTTCTCCAAGGCAGGGGAGCGGCATTTAGCCTTTCCCACTCGTCTTCCACTACCAACCTATTAAATGCTATCTATGAGATTGTGTTGCTAAAATTGCTGGTGTTACACAAACACAGTTAAAATTCTTACTAATAATATAGGATGTTATGTATCCTTCAGCATTCTTACTTTGTGGGAACAATTTGGGGAAGGTCCTTTTCGATTCCAGTATGACTGTGCCTCAGTGAACAAACAAGGCCCATAAAGACATGGTTGGATGGGTTTAGTGTGGAAAAACTTGACTGTGCTGCTCAGAGCCCTGACCTCAACCCCATCAAACACCTTTGGGATGAACTGGAATGGAGAATGTGAATGAATATTTTGTACAGTATCTATAAAAACATTATTGTTAAATGGGATGTCCAAAAGAATGTCTAAAAAAAAGCATAGAAAATTACCTTGAGAGAATTAAAGGTACTTTCTCTCTTATATTTGGTTTCACAACCCTTGGTAATATGGCAGCCTACAATTTCAATGTGTTTTTCACAGAATTCCTCTTCTCAATGGCAGATTTCAGATTTGGAACCCATATCTAGTTTTCTGATACTGAGTAGCATCTTCCACTGTAAAATGCCTTGGTAATGCTCATCACATCCATGACTCCCCTTATGTGGTATAGGACTCCAATACCAGATGCAGTAAAGATACTCTACCGTACTTACGTGTAGTTGTGTTGTTCCTTTACTTATATGCTGAATTTCACCAGTACATAGGATGTTTTCCCTTAATTACTGTGGTTTTACTAGGTGGGTTTTGGAAAAAGATCAGTTGTGCCTTTTTTGTGTTAAACAGCAGTGGGGTCCTTCGCCTCTAAAGCCTTTCTTGGTTTAGTGTACGGTGCGTGGTACAAGTTAAAACCATCTCTCCAGATTGCTCTAGGTCAACCTTTTAAGCTGTGCGGATATCTTACAAGGTGTTTGTTTAGCGGCTTGCATCAACGTTTGAAGACTTGAAGATTGACAATTTTCTTCTTGCCACCATGTCCCAGGAGGTTCTTGACAGTTCTATGAGCAGCAAACTTCTTAATAACAATACAAACTGTTAAAATAGGGATATTAAGGTCTTTGGAGGTAGCATTATACCCTTTAGAATTCTTCAGTTGGATGATGATGATAGCATTTCTGATTTCATTGTGGAAAAGGAACGGGATAAAAGTAGACATTTTAAGCAATTGCAATTATATTATCTTGTACTGTTCTGTATCAAATGTATGAGTATATATAGACCAAAGCTGTTTGGATGAAATTATTAAAGTAGACCTATCCCAACGCTTTATGAACACCTCTCCCCTCTGTCAGTCTGTGCGTTTCAGCATTCATTTCAAAATCTTGAATTTTACTTTCAAGGCAGTTCCCGTACTTAATCTCCTCATCTTCCGCTCATCCAGTGATCTCCGTATGTCCTCTCCTCTCAGATGCACGCTTATAAAGACTTCTCAAGGGCTGCCCCTATCAATGACCGTTTACCTCTTGGGTAGTACACCCTTGTAAGCTCATTTGAGCAGGGCCCTGCTCACCTGTTGTCTCTGTAAATCATTTTGTTATGTTATATACCAATTGTTGTTTCCTGTCTACCATTCTTGGTCATTAGATTAATCTTCAAAAGTTTAAAGCAGAGCAAATGTGCCTGACATTTCTGGACTGTTAAACTTGAGCTCTCAAGCAGGGATGCACCTTAGGGTTGAGTTGTTTACAAACTTGTATATAATTTCCACCTTTGGGGATCTCTTGTGTCTGGATGGATGCCAACAGAACCCCACTGATGAGACCCATGAAGGCTGGAACATATGTCTGGATTGTTGGTTCCCTTGTGCAGGGGAACTTTGTATAGGGATATTAAACATTTCAAAACCCAGACTTTATTGGGCCAACCTTAAAAAGCCCCGGAGGTCGGTGTTTATCCCTGTAAGCTATGTCGTTGAATTGGTTTAATTTACATAAATGCAGAGCCAGTTCTTCCAATCGTGCAAGAGACGCTTGGCAAGGTCCACAGCCCACTAGCAAGCTCTGTCTTATAGTGATAAACCTCTACATTCAAACTGAACAAATTGTAAAAACAATATGATGTTTACCTATATGTTACAAAGCACTTAGCGTGACTAAATCTCTTCTACTTAGTGGGTTTCTTGGCTAGCTGATAAGAGTCTCCTTAATTATTTAGGCAATTACATTTTAATGTCTTCCATTCTAGTAGAACGTGTAGGCCTAGACTGGCCATTCGACACACCGGCTGACAATGCCCCATGCTTGGCCCGGCTGTATGCTACATGAGCATAAACAAATAACCTGTGGCCTGGCAAAGCCAGCCATTTGCCTTAAAGTGCCCGGGCTGCCCCGAGCATGGGTAGGTTTTTTGCCTTTTTTACATTTTTCGTAATCCACTTTTTACTACTGTCACATTTATAAAATAAAATGAAAAGTAAAATGTGTAGGATAAACAATAAAAATACAAAATAAATAATTAAGTAAACGCTTCTTGTTTTATCTCCACTTCCTGGAAATTGTCGTTCATTTGCATAAATTGGTTCAGTGTTTTGTGATTAAAAAAATATTTTCACAGCAAAACAGAGTGCGAAGACAAAAGATACAAATCTGTGATTTTCCATGAAGCTGCATTCAGAGGGTACGGTTTTGGCAGTACTTACAAAGTCCATATGTTGCCTTGGTATTGCTATAATTAAGCCAAAAAGTCATGTTAGATTGGCCTTTTCCATCTGTTCTCTGATCTGTTTAGGGACTAATTCTGAAGGAATGACAGCTGACCTTAAAATGATTCATTCTGTTAACATGCATATTCTATATGCATGTTAGGTATAAGCTATGCTATGAGTTTTTTTTGTCTGAAATATGGATATATGAATTCTATAATTGTTCTTGCAATTAAAATTGTTTTAAGTAGCTATTAAATATTAACATTATTCCCCAGGCAGTACATAGTATTTCATTTATCTTGCACTCCAAAGTAAACTGATGTGATTGCATTTCTTATGAAGTTTTACTTCTGATGATTTACACGAAATATTTTGGCTGTATAAAGGTTTGATGTGTGAGATGCAGGACACTTAGTTGGTATTTATGATACTAATTGATTTAATTTATTTTGCATCCCTAGTGGATTTTTGAACTGTCACTCATGCCATTATCTTAATGTTGTTGTTTCCAATAACGGTGAGAAAAGTCATTTTAAAGGCAGGAGGTCTGCTCGCACAGATGCATCAGGAGTAAAGTAGACTTTCCTTTGAGACCATCACATTGGCTGAAGGAAACCTCGCAAACTCGTACACTGCCTGTCCATCTGTTGGAATGTGCGTTACCTTGAGAAAGCCGCTAATATAAACATTCTCATGGGTGGCATTATTAATATAGGAATACACATATTTTTTTTTACTCCAGACAAATTAGAAAGGAATAAAGTGTCTGCGGTGTGATAATGGAGGTAAATAAGGGAAGGTCATTTTGTTTATTGTATGAATATATATTTACAGTGTCTAGTCATTAGAGAAGTGGAGGCGTGTATCCTTGTAGGCTGACAAACGGCTATCTGGGAGCCTTTTCACTGATTAGGAACAACATATTTTCACCATAAAACATTTATTAATAATGTTTGGAATAACGATCGTTCATAGTTTTCTTCAATTATTTTGTCATTAGACTTCCTCGAGTCTGACTGTCTTAAAATGCAGCAATGTAAAACGCACCGCAAGAATATTGAACAAGAATATTGAGCAAGAATAAAAGATGTTCATCAGCTAAGAGGCTGATCTGCGTGTTGCTATGTGAAATAAAGTCACACTTCAACATGCAGTGTGGTTTGAGAAGCTTATGTTTGCCAAGATGACCCATCAGCTACTGCTGAAGGCTGATATTTCCATTATTGTGGCTGATAAAGTCACAGGCAGCATAACATAGAACATTGGGGGTCCTCCCTACATGTTATTCATAAACCCCAACCAACCAACACTCATACATTCGAATATACATATACACTGAAACACGCAGATGCACACTTATGTATATTTATTCATGACAGCCATGACAGTATGCACATACTGACACATATATTCATACACGTTCATGCATAGCTATGAAAGTAACAAGTTGACCATCGTAGACATTGCTACTTTATGTCGCCCCTAAGTGTTTGTGCTTTTTTGCTTCTGGGAACAATTTTCAGCTATTTTTTGAAAATATGAAATACGAAGCAGAAATGTTGTGTTCAAACAAAAAAACGAAGAGGTTATAAGAAATAAACAAATCACTCCTGCTAACTCCAATCCTTTAATAAAATTACCCCCCCCCCATATGTTCCGTTTGTGAGTAGAGAGTTAAATTTACATTCTTCTGCAGGAAACAATAAAAATGACCTATCTAAATGCATTGAATTATGAACCCTTGCAGAATAGGCAGGATGGAAATATAGCTTGTAAGTATAACTCAATTGTTAAAGCACAGGAGAAATTGAACTATAAATAAAATACCAAAAATGATCACCGTTTTGGCAGCTTATACATCTTTAAAGGCAATAAGGCTTAAGTATGTCAGGGAATGTCACTGTGACTGTGAATAGCAAATGGAAATGTCAACTCGCATAACATAATAAATTGCTGATTAAAACTGCAGTCTAAACAAGATTTCTTTTTAAAAGCGAGTCTTATAGGAAAATGGTTCCCAGCCTTGACTTGTAATCTTATTATTGTAACTTTTGATGAGAGGAGAAAGGTTGACTGGCACGCTGTGTCTGTGCGGGAAGAAGGCCGAAAAACATTTAGGTGCCCGGTCTCATCGGCAGCTGACAAATCCAACATACAGTATATGTAAAGGGACAGCAAAGCAAGGCCGTTCTTGTATTACAGTTAAAATTGCAAGAGAGGTCTTTTGCAAGGCGACCTGAATTCAGTTTCCGTTATTAGAAGTATTAGTACTGTTCATCCAGTATACAAATGTCTTTTCGATGTTGGTCTGGAGGCATTATTGACACCAGAATATGCATATAACCTTATTATTTTAATGATAATCATTCAGCTCGACAAATCTAAAAGTGTTGAAATGGATATTAATACTACAATAAGATGCTGGTCTGAGTCATCTAACATATTGTGTGCAAGTTGCTCTGTGCAAAATGAGTGTGTGCGTCAGTGCATGCTGTTAGTGTTTGTTGGTGTTAGAGTGAGTTTGGATGTTAGTATGTGTGGAAGGGGCTGAAGGAAAGGGCGATCACTTGACTTTACTTGCCCCTAACCCATTTTATTTATATAGGTATACAGGAAGTGGTAGGGGAATGTTATGAGGATAGGCTTACTGTTATATTATACATGGCCCTAAAATAATTACAAAGGTTATTATGGTGACTGTAAAAAGGTAATGTTGGTGTGGTGCCCCCTTCTTGATGGAACATTGTGCAACAGTTTCATAACTGTTTCACTCAATAAATTTGTTCATTGATGTGATTTGGTGAACCACTGTTAATTTGCAGGGCTATTCATTCTATTCTATTCTTTCCATTCTAATTCATTTGAATTGCAAACTTACATCGGGTACATTACCCGATTTGTGCAAAGCCCCGAAAATGAGGCCAGCCCCCCCCTCCATGAATCGGATGAAAACAAAGCAAAAAGCTCAGTATTTTTGTACGAAATGTATGGGTCCACATTCACTCCCACTCACTCTCTCACACTCGCATTCTTGTTCACTCTCTCACACTCCCTACCTTCTCTGCCGACCACTTCCACCGACCATTTCTGCTTCCGCATCTTCTTCTGTATCTTCTTTTTTCTCGTCTCTCCATTCTATCTTCAATCCTTAATCTGGTATCTTCTTTCTTCGTCCGCATATCTGCAGACATAATCTGACAATTTTAATGTCATCCTCTCCTGATCCTCCCATTGGCGGAGAAGACCTCACAGCAAGCGCCATTGTATTGACCTCAGGTGAACTCAGATCAATACAGTGGCGCTTGCAGTGCCGTCATCTCCTGATCCTTGGGGGAGAGAACATCACTACAAGCAGCACCAAATTGCCCTAAAGTTCATGTGAGGAATGGTGAGGACGTCACTGCAGCACAGCTGCCAGGTTTTGTCCGATAAGTCATGTGAATGAAGAAAGAAGATATCAGATTAACGATTAAAGGAATAGAGAGGGGAGACGATAGAATAAATAGGATGACAAAGATGCAGAAGTGGTCAGCAGAGAAGGTAGGGAAACAATTAGAGAATGTGAGAATGTGTACTGTGTTAATATATATTGCTAATTGGCATAATGTGTGCTTTAAAAAATATGTCTAGAAACAAAATTAAATTACAGTCATTTTGCTTGGCCTGGCACAGCGAGTTCCTTACCGGAGAATGTTATTACAAAACAGCCGCAGAATTAAATCAGTTTCTTCTCCAGTAGACAGAAAGGTGTTTTTCAATTTGTCCCAGGGTGTGAAAGCTGAGGCAAATTTTTTAACGCTTAGAAATTAGAAAAAAAACCAGCGCTATTTACTGGCAATATGTGACGATCCAATAAATCAGTGGTAGGATACAGCGAGTGCCATGATACCGTGATGGTTTAAGCTTGAACCGATTGCCGTTTTCCCAAGTGAAAATAGAAACGCATTTCTGCAATACCATTTGCAACACAGGAGTCTGCGGTTCAGTGCCCAGCACAGCAAATATAATCTAGCAAGTTTGGGGAACGTATTAAAAGAAGTCTGTAAATATGGAAGAGTAGTGAATTATTGATCAAATCGTCCTTTAATTTATGCGGGATGCGGGTTCCTCTCTGTAAGAAAGTACCAAGGAAAAAGGATATGGAGTGTTCTAGGATTCAGGAATAGCTGTAGCACTCAATCAATTATTTAACTGCAGGGATGCCTTATCTATTTCTGTTAGGTGAAACTGTAAGCTGATAACTAAGACCATTGATAAAGTGAATGCATTTTATTAACATCCTTGGCATCCTGCGTAATACCAAATGCATTTATTTGCTTATAGGTTAAGGTTGGAAGTGGGCTGGCAAATAGGACAATGGTGCTTTACTATGAAGACGTTTGACCATATTTTGCCCTTCCAAATGATTTATGGGGATGATTTATAGTAAACAGACCATTTTTTTAATCTGATGAGCACCAATTTTGGAGGAAAATGTGTGTTTTAGTGTACACGTTGAAACTTACATAAAAAGAGTCTCTTTATATATAGATATAGATTATATATATATATATACTAATATATATGTGTGTGTATATATATACTTAGGCTTACATCCCAAAGGAAGAAGCACTGGTAACCCCCCCCCTCCACATGTACCTGCTGAGGCTTTAATGGGTCTCACAGGTATTTTTGTTCAGTCCCGATTCTACTGAGCAAGAGAACAGGGTGAGCTCTATCTGTGCAAGCGCTACAAAGAAAGGTAGAGAAACTGATTAATATGGTTGAGGGGAATAGGGACCTCAATTTTGTTCTTATGTGATTATTTTTTTTATAATGTGATGTAAGTGAAAGGGGGTCTTTGCAACCAACAAGCAAATCCACAAGTTTTTTTGTTTGTTTTTTTACTCCGGTTGACTATGTTTAAGCTTAGTGTTAAGTTTTTCTTTTAAGTATCCTAACCCAACCAAACAACCTGTACTAATCAGATAATTTATACATGAAGTAGCCTAGGATTCTTTTATTTCTTTGTTGACTTTAAAGTTAAAGGACAGTAAAACCTCTTGACATGTCAGTTTACCCAGACCCTCCTTACGGTGCTAGAGAATTACGTTACTGAAGAGCTAGCCAATTGACTAGTAGTGTAACCACCAAAGTACTGAACGGTTTCTCAATATAGCTAGTTGTAGAAGACAGCTGCATAAATTACATATTTATTGACTTGGAATCACAGGACTAGGATTTAAGACTCTCTAGTTCCACATAAAAAGCTACCAAAATATATAAACCTTCCAATGACAAAGTCTTGGAAGACCTTAACGAATCACATAGGCAGCTTTTAATTGAGAAATATATTTACTTCTGTAGCAAGCAGCACTTGAGTTTTTATAATCATTCTACTTTACGAATAAAACCTCTGTATAATTTATATCATCATAATTCTGGCCACATGTCACATCAGCTAATTCATAACCTTGAATATCTGTGCTTCACCACATCTTTATTAACCCCGCAGACACAGATAACGTTTGGCTATTTAGTCGAATGGGCTAACGGAAGGGGTCGACAGGAGATATACACGGCTCATTTCTAGGTGGCTTGAAAGGACAACAATGGAAAAACGAAAATGTCACATTAGCATAGTGTTTTCAAAGTGTCAATTTAAACAATGCTCTGCTGATAAATGTTGCTCTAAGCTTTTTTCAATTGGGAAATATTTGTCAAATGAGTATATAATCTGTAGAAAAATTAGATCAGGATGTTAACCTGTTCAGTGCAGTGCAGCTTAATTATATAATTCCAATAATAATAATGAGGTGAATATTTAATTCTGTATCAAATATGACACCTAAAAAACAATAAAACAGAGCCTTAATTAAAAAAATATGTTTGTTTTTTTTAACTTCTTTGCAAACCTATGCAAGATCCATTAGACCAGTCTACAAAAGGTTTCGGCCCCTTCTATATTGGACTTTTCTATTGCGGAGCCCTCAGAAGAGCATCATTTTTGCCAGGAACTTTGTATAAAGTACCAGAAAGCTGGTTGACAAGCTCATTGGCAGGGTTCTCATCTCCTGATGTGTCTGTATGTATTAATGTACAGTTGTTATGTGTATATATATTAATGTATATTTGTTATGCGTGTTAACTGACATGTTGAAATGGAGCACTAGGTTTCAGTTTTTTAAATTTCAGGTTTTAAAGTTTCTCCAAACACAGGTAGGGACTTTACATTGTGCACTAGGCATCCCCAAGATTTTGTCCAGCTGAACTAATAGTAAAACTGGCTTAGACAGTACCTGGGGAGTGTTATTTCACAGGTAGTCATACAAGGGATGTTTGGTACAAAAAACATGAGCGATCGGATGGACCTCAATTAACATACAAGGTATGCTATTGCTATACCAAATATAGTCAAGATTTGGGGGGGGGGGTCATTGAGTGTCATAAACTGCCTTAGGACCACACTTACCTAACATATGACACCAAATAGATTTGTGTTTTCCTTGTTCGTAGTAGTATATTTGTATCTAAATGTAACATTTAACAATGTATATTTTCTTTATGTGTTTAACATTCTTATCTGAATTGCGTTTGTATCACAAAGGTAGTCATGGGGTTTCCGATGACCTCTTTAGCAGCATTTATTTCAAGGGACAGGTTTATTTGCATCATTGGAACAAAACAGAATTGTAGAATGTAGCCCAGGTGCTAGATTCCTTGCATGGGAACATTTTAGTCTACTTCCCAGGAGAGAGACAGGAGAGAGCCCAGATCTTCACATTGTTCTAGTTAGACCAATGGCTCATCACAGAATCAGAATCCGGATCTTTTGGAACATCTGTTATTCCTGGCCCTTGTGTCTCTCTAAGCCTCAGGCAGATCTTGTAAGTCCTAATTTACTAGTAGATAATATATCATTATAGGCACAGGCATAAAATCATTTTACAACCCCAGATTTTCTTTTAGTGTCATAGGTAAATCAAAACCCTCTTAAAATGATTCAGACACACAATCCGGAGGTTACAATACTGTGTAAAACCAGTTTCAGTTTGATATGCAACATTGGATGACAAGAAAACAGTTGAACACTTAAAGGTGAATTGAATTAGTTGGTATGTATTTAGAGGTCTGTTTGAACGAAGCCTTAAAACGCTCTGGAAGACAGATGTGACCAAACAGCACTTTTATGGTTATAACATAACAGAACATTTATTGTTTCTGTAGCAGACAACATTGCAACTTGGAAGTTAGAATTCAGCATATACCCAGGGAATAACATTCAAAAAAACATCCATCTAAGCCATAATTATTGGGGATTCCGGCAAACTATATGGCCATATATTGCTTGAGTGCCTCATTAATAGTGTCCTGAGATGTATTTAAATTGCTTTAATTGAGAGAATGCAGTGCATTCCCACTGATACATTGCTTGATATTGATATTTTGATATATTTGGCTATATTGCTTGGTAAGCAATATAGCCAAGCTAGGGGTATGTTGACTTTTGTGCGTTTTAGGTTGTGCACTCCCCTGTTTAATATTTTTTGAGTAGGAACTTAGTTGACCCATAATTCAGTTATTCAAACAGACTGACCAAGTCGATTGCCAACATGACAGCTGTTTCTTTTGGCTGTGTTGAGTGCTTTAGAGTTAGGTCATTTGCTCTACCTCTACATCTTTATAACTCAGCCTTTGCTGAATCGACTGGCCTGTCTCTGTATAAGACAATCTATGATGAGCCATCATGACCTTTTCTGATTTTGGTTTAAATGGAGTGTTTTGTTCCGATTTGTGACATATTTAGGTTGTCTGGTTTCAGGACCACCGACTGAATGTGTTGAACACATGTTAGACACATTTACTTTTCTGTAATTTAAACATAATTTAAGAAGCGTTTTGCAAGGCTTTATATCTAGTATGACGTATGTTGTCTACAGGCTATGGTCCTCAAAGGTCTACAACATGCACAATTAAGAACTACCGTATTTGCTCGTTTATGAGACAACACCCTAAAATTTGAATATTAAGTTAGAAAAATGCATTTTTTGTTTTTATTTCCTTTTACTTGCCAACCTGCCCCCAGTTATGCACATCTGCCCCACTGCTTGCTCCACTGCCCCCAGATATGCCTTATACCCCCTATATGCCACTCTGCCTCCCTTAATATGCCCATGTTTCGCCTCCTATATGCCAACTCTGCCTCCCTCATATGCCACTTCTACCCCAGATATGCTTATCGCCCCCTTATTTTCACTCTGGCTCTCCTATATGTCTTATACGCCCTATATTGCCCCCCCCAGGTGCGGTTCACACTTACCGATGCAGATCCCTAGACTTGTTCCTCCTGCTCCCTGATGTCAGGTAGGGGCAGCTGGTGGACGTCCGCACAGACACTTTCGCTGTGGCTTCTACGATGGAGCACCGGTGTGACCTTCCGGTCGTAGAAGCCCCAACGGAAGTGCCGACAGCAGCAGAGACTGTCTGTCCACATTTTTTTTTTTTCATTGCAGATGCAGATCCTTTTATTTTGTTTCCAGACTGCGATTTTAATTTGCTGGGAATTGTATGCTGCAATCAGTGTGTGATGTTTTGTTGCAAAAGTAAATAAACTCAATAAACTCTTGTTAAAACATGATTGTAATAAAATTCTTAACAAACCTAAAGTGTAGAGGAGGCAATTTGCAGAACATTTGTGGCTTTTCCTGACATAAGCCTGTATTGGCATTGGAAGGAAAGTGTCACACAACTTCAGGCTAATGTGGTGGTGGTGATTTCAACCTAGTGAACAACTCTGGCCTGGTTTTAGTCTTCACATCATGGTATATATATTCTCAAATACAAAAGATATCACGCGGCACTCAAATCGAACTGATGTTTACCCCCCCCCAAATAACAACATTTCCATCCTGTTACGGGATCTTTCTCAAGCCATGAAGCCGTGTTTAAAACGGCAACTTTATAACTTATCATATTTGCACACATGATAACAGGAGGCAAGATCATCGACAAATCAGAAAATGTAATTTTCATTGATTTACATATTCTTCAAGTGGTAATCACAACTATAATCTGCATTTCATAAAATGAATTATTTAATCACAGTGTCTGTAATTCATTCAAAAAAACAAATAATATAAATATGTATCTGTAATAACCACCTAACATAAACAAGTATTGGCACATATATAATTTTCTGGTATATAATAAATATCAGAATGATTATAATCTTATAAACCTAAACTCTAAAATCAAGACATTTGCATAAATTAAATTGCATACCTATCAATACTGAATCGGATATAGCTACCGAATAGCAGCAATTTATCATGTGTTACTATTAATGCTTGAATGTGTACTTTGCTATGAAGAATGCTGTGTGCATTATCTGAGCACAGAGACTACAGAGTGTAGAAATTCTGTGAACAGGGAAAATACATATAAAACATAAAATGTTTCCATATTTTTCATGTCATTTATATTTTTCCCTCTATAGATAAGGGATGAATTAAAACTCCCAATTCATTCCATTAGGTTCTAGACAGATCACTTCATGAATCCACCAAAGTTCACGCTTTCTAGCAAATTGTCTTTAACTCCACCCCTCAGCATTATTATTTATTGTTTTATATAGCGCCATCAAATTCCGTAGCCCTGTACAATGGCAAACTGTATCAATAATGCAAAAGCGTAACTCATTCGCTGTGTGACCATGCTCTTTAAAATGTAAAGGGACTATAGTAAGTCAACTTTTTTAGCTTTATTATTATAAACATTATTATAATAAATATATTGTATATAAGTGCCAACATATTCTGTAGATTTATGTTTAGAAACCCATATTTTCATCTTTCTTTAGTTGTTTCACCAATATATATGAGATTATACAAACACGTTCATATATACAACAATTAAAGAGTCGTAAAAACTCCCCTAATATTATACCACTTATCCCTATGTGGAAATTTAAATGTATTACCTTTAACATTACTACCGTAGGCTTTAAACCCCAAGGAAAAAGGATCTTGTTTATATGAAATCAAAAAGTGTTACTCGAAATAAACTCAGCTCTGACTAAACTGTCCCTTATGGTATTGGCACGTCTGTACACCATTAATGAGATCTTTTCAAGCTCCTTAATATCCACGGTAAAATGTGCCAATATTTTGTTATTATCTTAGTTAGTTCTGCACTGTGGCTACCACAATCGGACACGTACACCAGCTTTTCTCAGTGGGTCTATCCAGCTTTTTATGTAATATGCCATCACTCTCCAGAGGCATAATAATATCATATACTTCTTCAATTAATTTATGTGCGTAAATTCGTATAGTCAATTTTCTGGCCATATGATAAAATCTACTATTTTGTGCATAACCAACCAGAACATATCTAATTTTTCACCACAAAAAAAAACCAAACTAATATTAGGCAAACTATTAGTCATCTTAAGTTTGATGGCCCTGGATAATGAGTTGAGGTCTATAAGAAACTCTTCTAGGGTCATTTGAAATATGTTTGCAAGATAAGAGGAAATAAGACTGGTCTGGATATTCTAGCCATAACAAATATAATAATAATGTATTTGCTGCAAGAAGTATTATTTATATGGCATCCAGACATACAGGCTTGGTATTTTTTCTTTTCTAATTTATATACACATTACATTACATTACATTTATTTATAAAGCGCCGGCAGATTCCGCAGCGCTGCTACAGTCAGTAGAACAATTTCACATACAAAAACACATACAATAACAAACTGGTGCAAAGGAGAGGAGAGCCCTGCTCCTGCAAGCTTACAATCTAGAGGGGAAAGTGAGACAATAGGAGAGGACGGCTGGGATGGGGATGAGTTGATCTGATTCAGATGATGTGTTGAAGCTGTTGATTGTTTATATGGCTTGATTAGGATGATGGCTGGGGGTAATGGGAAGGAATGTTGTACACTTCCCTGAACAGGTGGGTTTTCAGAGAGGTTTTGAAAGTCGTGTACGAGGCAGAAAGTCTGATGGAACGAGGAAAGGAATTCCACAGGAGGGGTGCGGTGTGGGTGAAATCCTGCTTTCTGCAGTGGTACTTGGGATGTAGTTTTCCTCCTCTTAAGTTTTGCCCACTTATGAAGAGTACACTAGGGGTAAGGCCACAGCAGCTACATTCCCAAGCAAGCTCGTTTCCAAGTGAGGCGTAGGAATTTATAGGGCTGCCTCAGTGGTCAGATAAGGTGATTGCATACAGGAGGCAGAGGTTTCACACCTTGGCTAACAAATGAAAGGAGTCCACTTGGGGTAAGGCCACAGCAGCTACATTTTCAAGAATGTACATATACATGTAATCTCTAATTTTCTGTCTAATTATGGTATGCTAATTTCCATAAACAGAGGAAAACAAGGAAAATGTGATTAAACTGAAACAAAACAACAAAACAAAAAATGTTTAAAGGGACAATTCAACTCAATGGCAAGTACTAGATGTGGAAGACCTACGCGTATAGCTGTGTTTAAGCTGTAGTCCAGTAAGGGCTAAACTAAAGGGCTGTTTTTCAGGATGCCTGCATAGTCCCAACTTGTTCAGATTTCTTTGATAAAATGAATATTACAATATACCAACCATTAACTAGACAAATAAATGCATTCAGTTTCTTTTAGGTGTACGCAACATGGCCATACCGAAGGATCGGTGTTAGATATTTGACATGTTATGTGTCCTTTATCTACCTTGAGCCTTTTCAATCCCTTTGATCTTGGAAAATAGGCAATTTTATGGGACTACACGGCTAGTAATGTTGTTAACAGGGATCTGGATCATAATGCAAATAACCCAATTTCTATGTTCATTTGCAAGCAGTGCTGTCAAAGGAATTACCTTAAGTGATGTCAATAACTCCAATAGCCCTTTTGGTTAATTTTGCTAATAGAAGACAAGTTAAACATTTTTATTCTTTTCTGTAAATCACATTGTACTTGCCTGGTCCACATGAAAACTATAGTGTATTGTTGTAGTTAAATAAGGCGACCTTCTTGAGCCCCCAAGGTCATTAAAGGTTGATGAATGAGATCATGATACAGTGTCTCTTTATCAAGAATCTTAGCCTTCCTGTAGCCTAAAGGACATATGAATTATATATCAACCTTCTCCAATCAAGGTGAAAGAAAACCATGTTAAATGTATTTGTCTTAAGAAGCCTTTATGGCAGAGGCTGTTCAGCAAAAACATTCAATTCAGAGTCAGATGAACCCATCGGTATATCAGATCTGCTTTTTAAAGTGATGGTCTGCCTTTATATATGGAAATTTTATAAAATACCAATAAATATTCAATGTGAGCAATCTCTAAGATACAAGCATAGTTATTAATTCTTGGAAACAAATGTAGCCGTAATTACATTTCCTGATATGAATGTGCTGGAAATGTTAAGATCCATTTTTTTATGTTAACTCTCCACCAAAATAAAAAAATAAATAAAAATAAAAATATATATATATATATACTGGTGCAATTGTTACAAAATGAGATGGTAGTTTTATTATTGAAACCGGATTGAAATATAAACGCTAACAAACATCTTTTGGATCATGCAGTGCACTGTGGGAATGCATGTGAATGGACTGTACAGTAATACATTAGCACTGTGGTCCTGCCTTGCTATTCCCCTTAAAGGAACACTCCAGCCATCATATACACTTTAATGTATATGATAGGTGCGTGGTCCCTTTAAATTGTCACGTGAATCTGCAGAATCCCCCCAAATGCATTTACCCCCTTCCCTTCAACCTAGGTAATTGCCCTGCAGTAGATGCATTTGGTCAAATGAATCTGCCTGCGCATGATATGCGCACACCCAGTCTGATCCATCGCTGGCTCTGCTGAACTCATGCAGGGGTCTGTTTCCACCCCATTGTGCAAGTATAAAGTGTTCCCATTCATTTCAATCAGAGCACTTTCCTGCCATTAATTGATTTATGGTATTGGCACGTCTGTACCAATGTATATGAAGATTTTGCAGTATGGCTGTAACCCTTGTGTCTTTTAAGTTTTTTTACGTTTCAGAAGAAGGAATATTAATAGAGGGTTAGGGTTACTCACAGAGTACTTTAATATGTTTTTTTTTCTATAATAGAGTTGTCAGGAACATTAGACCTCCAGCGCACAAACAAGAAGCTTCAATTTCATATAATTGCCCATGGGCAGAGATTACATTAATCCTTTAATAGACATTCAAGTACCTTAATATGTGTAAGGTGTGTGCATACGCATCTCAATATCTATAATGAACCTAATCATACTCCACATTAACAAGAGCAAGTTTCATGTTTTGATCTCCACCTTGCTAAACAGAATGCCTGCAGACACAGATGTATTTTGAAAAGATAGATTAGCTGGCTTTTATCTGCCATTAAAATTATGTGGTTTTGTCTTTCTGTGGGCAGCAAAGGAGGGCTGATGCCTTTTGGCCGGGGGGCAGTCCCCCTATCGCCCCTTGTGCTCTCCCTTAAGAAACATAGGCACTAGCACACACACATTTACATCCTTAAATTGAACACATACACACTCTAACACATACATACATACAGTACATACTCACACATTAACACATACATATTCCAACACACACTTACACATACATACTCACACTAAAACAAACATTCTCACTCTATTACACATCCTCTCCATCACATCCTTACATCTCCATTCTATCACATCATCCCACCTCCACACCACCTCCACACCACCTTCACACCACCACATCTCACACTTTTTTTTATAACTGTTGACACACAACGCAAGGCCATTCATTTAAAAATAGAGAAAATAGATATATATATCGATAATGTTCCGGTGAAGATGGACACCTTTTATTGGGACAACATAAAAAAGACATATGCTTTAGGGATCTCGATGGTCCTTTCACCAGGTGAACTCATCTGCCATCTCGCCAAGTTTTAATCCATGCTCCACTAAACGTGTCCCCTTGCCTCTTTGGCTTTAGGGAATATTTGCAGAACATTTACAATCTGATGTGATAAAGCCTTAATTTCCTAATGGATTAAGCGCTGCCTGCCCAGTGCTCTTCATTAATTCATTTCTATAAAATTGCTGAATATAAATAATTCTATAAACTATGCAGATCCTTAGGTTATAAAGTGACTTCTCATTATGAATTGTCTTGTATGCTTACTGACAGTTTGCTTGTTTTGCAATCTCCTAACACTGTAAGACTTTTAATTGCCAGTCGAGTTGCCACATGATCCTGATATCCGAGGACAACTGTGGCTTTTAATGCTTATCGCTTTGTTATGCTTTCTTCTTTAGATCACATCATTTTTTTTTGCCTTTACATTGTAAATTTAAAGCACCAAAAATGTACCTGCCCAAACACACAATGGGTTGTATGCTGAAGTATTTTGGATTGCAATGACATTGTACTACATGCATTTAGTGCCTTTTTAATTTATAAATACATTAATACAATAACGTCCTAAATCCTTTTTAGGAACCCATTACCATGATACGCAAAATGTGTAACCAACATGTGTCTTTCAGAAAGCAGATGGGAAGCCACAGGCTGTCCCCACCACAAACTGGAATTCTCTTACAACCCTAGCTATGAGATATTAGACATCCCTAACCTTGTGATAGTTTGGCTGGAAAAGAGTAAATGTTACCATTAATGGCTTTTTTTGTTTGTTTGTTTTTTGTGGATTTTAAGTCTACTCAATTGGAAGCATTACATATTAATACTGAGTGGTACTATATTGCTTCTTAGCAAGTAATGTCCTCTGTATTTATCTGATGATTATATAACCCCCCCATGAAGTGAGCTTTTTATATTTAATACAGTAGAAAAAAATATGACAGATTTATTTAGACTGATATATATATATATATATACTGTATGATATAATTGTAAATGTTATTCCATAACGCCTTATTTTGTATATTTTATTTTAACAATTGTTTTCTGCTTGTGATACTTAACATATTATTGAGTAAGGCATTTAGAAAAATAGTGAGTTTTACTTACATTATTTAATTCACACAGTATCATAAATATTAGGGCTATAGAATACTGTTACAAACCTATAACAACAAATCATTCTAGGAATATCAGAGAAGGAAAGAATTAGGCTGAAATGATGTCTCCTATGAGACAGCTGAGCTGGCCCTGCTCAGTACTCTTAAACCTGTGACATTTTTAAATGTCATTTCTCTGATTTAACAGGATTGGTGCAGCTCTTCCTAAAACCAACTTGACTTGCCCCCTTCATAATGCATAGCGAAGTTGAGATGTTGAAATGTTTCAGCTATAAATTCACCAATTAGTACTCCCAGTTGTCAAAATGTGTAATACCTATAAAGTGCAGGTAAGGACATGGAAGAAAAAAAAAAATTTGTTTATTAATATGCAAAAGGGGTTTTGGCAGCAAATAGTTTCATGCTTTCTTTCTTCGTCGTGTTTTTTTCCCTGTTATAGCGCATTTCTCTTTATAAGCTTGTAGAATCTTGCTTATTTTAGCACCTTTCCTATGTTTACAAAAGTCTTTTTGTTCTGTTTTAGTGGATGGCTGCATGGACTGGTCGGTGGATCTGAAAAGCTATATGGCGTTGGCCGGCGAACCAGTTCGGATGAAATGTGCCCTTTTTTACAGTTATATTAGGACTACATATAACATGGCTCAAAGCGCTGGGCTCCGGCTCATGTGGTATAAAACCAAAGGAGATGTGGAAGAACCAATTCTTTTCTCAGTTCTTCGAATGAGCAAAGATGATGACTCGATATGGATTCACGCGGCAGAGGTGCAGGACAGCGGCTTGTATACATGCGTATTGAGGTGAGGGAATGTGCATTGTCGTTGTGCGTTGGTGACTGGTAGGCAGTTGTTATGCATATAATAAAGCTCTCTGAAAATCTATTGGGCTCTCAGCACAAGATTTGGGCTGTGTTACTTTTACAGTGATACTTTCACCACTAAAATTATTTTAAAAAAGCCCAAATCTTAACATTTTAAAGCATTATTTATGTCTATTAATGTCGAGTTAGCACATGAACTAGGAATGTTTCCAAATAGTCTTATTGCTAAATTGCTGAAAGATCGCCATTATAGCAGGGTCATTTGCACTAAAGAGGTAGTGTTCTTCCCTTACCTATCTTTTACCTAAGAGATGGAACCCACGGGCATGAGGTCACGTTCTGGTGCTCAAGGTTAGGTCGTGATCACTCGGGGCCCAGAGACAACGCTGATACAAGAGGCCCCCTTCCAAATATATTTATAGCTAACTCTGCCTCCTACTTCCACGGCCATTCTGTAATATTCCGAAAATAAAATACGTTGTTTTCTTTATTCTTCCGATATTTCTAAGTACTTTTATGTAACGTTTGCAGATTTTGTTGCACGGTGTAATCTTCTAAGTGCTCGACATCAAATAAAACAGCTTTTTTTTTTATTTCTGAAAGTCTGAATCCCAGCGCTTTGCATAATATTATTCTTTATTTTTCCAAATGCCAGATCAGAGCCGTGGGTAGACTGAGCAGATATAACTGAGTAACTCTCTGTAAGTAGTGCTTAGCTGATAATCAGGAAGTGATTGTGCTTCTCACTCAGATGATGGTATTTGTAAGTCTTTCCAGTGTCATTATTGGGCGACTGAAGCTTAAGCTAACCTATAAATATACTGTATTAAAACATAGGGAGACGTAATACTGTTTTTGCATTTTCCTAAAGCAAAAGCTCTGCGTTTTAATCACAAAAGAGACTATGCACCATTTTAAAAATATAGTGCCTTCAGAATTACTAGGGTAATAAACATGTGTGTCCCGTACACAATAGTAATTTCAAAATTGTATAGTTGAAGACATTTTTTATGGATTTCATAGTATTTTTGTACCGCTGTATAGCATGTACCCCTTCTATCCTAAAAGTATCCTAAAACAGGGTAAATAATAATAATCAACGTAGATATGATATAAACATCAAACAGTGAAACAGTGTGATATGAGCTTTCAGAAACTATTCCTAAAATACTTAAGTGCTAGATATCAACAGTGCTGTTTGAAAAAACTGCAGTATAATAGATAATAGACTCTTTGGGATCTATTCACTAAAGGGAGAGTTTGCAGGAGAATTGTGATTTTAACTCATCCACTATTCATGGGTCAAGAGAAAGGGGTATAAGGGATGCGTATATGTGTGTGTTTGTAAGCTGGTGTGTGTGTGCATGGGCAGTGTGTGTGTGTAAGGGCAGTGTCTGGACAGTGTGTGTATGTGTGTAAGAGCAGTGTAGTTATTTTGTGTTTGTAAGCTGGTGTCTGTGTGAAGGCAGGGGAGTGTGAGGGCACTGTATGTGTATGCATGTGTATGGGCAGATCTGTGTAAGGGCAGTGTATATGTATGTGTGTGTTTATAGTCACGTGTGTGTAAAGGCAGTGTGTATGGGCAGGTCTGTGTAAAGGCAGTTTATGTGTATATGTGTGCTAATGGGCAGGTGTGTGTGAAGGCAGTGTGTAAGGGCAGTCGTGTGTAAGGACAGTGTATGTGTATATATGTGTGTGTGTGTTTGTAACCTGGTTTCTGTATGGGGAGTGTATGTGTAAGAGCAGTGTAGGTATTTCTATGTTTGTAAGCTGGTGTGTGTGTGTATATGTGTGTGTAAGGGCAGTCGTGTGTAAGGGCAGTGTATGTGTATATGTGTGCTTATGGGCTGGTGTGTGTAAAGGCAGTGTATGTGTATATGTGTGTTTATGGGCAGTTGTGTGTAAGGGCAGTGTAAATAAAATAGCTGGGGGCACAATTTTCCATTTTTGCCTCGGGTGCAAAAGGAGGTAGCTATGGCTCTGTCTTAATATATTTATTTTCTATTTTCTGATTTGGTCATTGTTAAGGTTTAAGAGTTAGTACATTATCCATTCTCTTGTGAATCGCCAGATCTCAAAATGTTAAATATCTTTCTGGCTTCCCACCAGTCTAATTACACCTATTACTTAGAGATACTATCATCAACCCTTATTTTAGAACATATAACATTTACATTTCTATAGTGTTAGAAGATTCAAAATTAGCATCTAGCTTAATTTTCTCTTCCCTAGGGACATTTTAAACGGCAATGGACAATACTAATTCAGATGATAACAGCATGTTGACTAAATTCTACCCACAATAGAAGTCTAGAACTGACACACGAGGCACTTCTCATCAAAACAAAAATTGTGGCATAGTTGTGATATTACATAAAAATATCTGTTGCCACTCAAACCTGCCTTCAATTTTTTTTCAGATATCGTGGTAAGAATTAAAAATAAACAAGTTCTTTTTATATTCCAGTTTGACTGATACTGGAAACAATAGGACATGTAATGAAAAAAATGCAAAATAGAACACACTATAAATTATATATTTTGATGAAAAACAAAGCAATATGCTTATTTTTATATGGCAGCTTTTACTTTACTGTGGGTGTAAGATTACATTAACTCTCATAATTACTTGTAAAAGAGAACATTTCACATTTCCTTTTTCATATGAATTGCTTTTTTTCTAAACCACATTTGATAATTATACCCAGCTTTTAACAGAAAAGAAAACGGCATTGAGTTTTTTGTCTTTCTAGTTTAAGATGAGACTGCCAAGATATATAAATTTACAATTTTAACAGTGAAGTGTCAGATGTATTAAAACATAATTCCTCTTTTGATTTGTTCAGATTTCTTTTTTTGCTTCTGTAACTATTATTAAAAGAAACACATGTTTTGCAATATGTTGTAAGTCACTTTTGCACTCATTAAATCACAAAGCATTTAGAATTTCTAGACACTTGCCGGATTTCTCAAGTAAACAGCATGGACTGTAATGAAGCTTCGCTGTGCCATCCAACTCATTTGGATGGAGATGCACTAGAATCTGGCTTCTTTGTTCCAGGCATCCATGGCCACATGAACACAAGCTAAGACTCATTGACTGAATTCTGAATTATAATTAAAATAATATTCTTGGTACCAGGGCCTCAGTATTCTCTTGGGTCATTTCTTGCATTATTATCAGAAACAGTTGAAGTGTTAATCTATTTAAAATTTGGCTTCAACAGCCAGTCTTCTGTTTTTGAAGGTCATTTTTATTTGGTACAGGACAATATGAGCCAGTTTTCCTCCAGTTTTATAGTCCCTTTGTTCATTTTTGTAGTTTACCAATGTGTTCTCTATATTCTCTTTCAGAAATAAGTATACTTCAGTACTTACTAGAAGTTTGGGCAAAATAACACAGTATCTTATTTAAATTTTTCCTAATTGGCCAAAGAAATTAAAGACTGTGTTAGAACAAAAATATAAAAAAATTACAAGTTAACCTGTTCTCCTTGAGCTTTATCTTGAACTATGGGATTCTCATCCTTCAAAGAGAACACCCTTGGTGCTATTTCTAAAGGAAACAGGAACAACAAGTATTTTTGAGAGGTAATTAAGATAAATTAGGGATAATATCTCTTGAGTTGAACACTCGAAGGTCAACTTGCATGCAGTCAACTTAGAATTTGTGAGTTGCTATACCATTGTGTCCAATTTCTGCAATTTGCCTTAAAAAATTGACATTTAGTTCACAATCCCTCAACCTTTAGTAAATAGGAATATGCCTGTATGCCTTTGTAAATACCCCAATGTCTAATAATTTGGGGAACATTCCCTGTGCCCTGTACAAATTTGCAACAGTGTTGTGGACTGGATCCACTTGAGCTGGCCCAGCAGTGCAGGCCCAAAAAGCGTATTCAAGAAACCACTACCACATTATCCTAGAAAAGTACATTCTATACACAGTTAAAGTATGTTCCAAAATGAAAGTATTTTCTAAGAGTATGAATATGGGTTGAATAGGAAAGCCAGCTAGGATTTTTGCAGTAATTATGTAGCATCTAAATGATGATAGCTTGAGGTTAGTATGTCCTCAAGGATTGTCAGTATGTATCTTTAGCTTAATGAGATTGTTAAACAAGGGAAATAGATGTCTTTTCATTGAACACTTGAGATTTGTTCAAAATGTATTTGCATGGCATCGTTGATAAATTATATATGTACCATGGAGCATCCTATCAACGTTTATGGAATGCTAATGCACAATCTCAACATGGAGATTATGGTAATTAACTTATATTTTGAAATGAGTTTATTTGTTCAAATTAAATAATTGAGCATAATATCCATAATATATAATTTTGATACTGTGTAAAGTAAGTGTAAGCACTGTCATCCCAAATTACTCTGGTAGGGTTTTGCAGCTTTTATTATGGTATCTATACATATAACTTGGTGGCAAGGTTTCTGGAATATCTTCATAATGCAATATAGTCAGGAATGTTACCACATTTATATCAATAATAGCATTTAATAAGTTTATCAGGACATAGTGTCCATGGTGAGCACATGTAAAGTGCTGCCGTGCATTATATGAGATGTATGAACTCACAGCAGGAAATCAAGCCATACTACGCACATTCTGCAGGGTACAGCTATATATGTAGCATTTAGCAGTCTGTTATATGTTTGTGTGTCTCTAACAAAAGGCTGGCGGAGTCACCCAACTATGTAAACATGAAAACATAGGATTTGGTGGCAGATAACTTGATGGCCCATTCATTCTACCATCTATTTCTGTTGTAAAGACTTAAATCATAATCCATCTTTGGTCTTAGATTTGGGAAAGCCATATGCACATCTAATACATATTTGAATTCCCAAACTTTATTAGCTGCTACCACTTATGCTTGGAGGCTCTTTCCCTTACCTACACCCCTCCCAATAATGTAAAAATCAGACTTAGCTTGGACACATCACTCTTTTCCAGAACCCAACTGGACATAAACATATTCACTTAACCCCAATAAATATTTTTGGAAGGGAAGATTTTATAGATAGGATTTTATAGATTTCTTCTATAGATGATGGGGCCTTTCTAAATATTAATCAATTTCATGAGTACTATTGGTTATGAAAACAGAATATTTAGATTTTATTTTACATTCTATAGGGATTTAGCCCCCATCCATAGCAGTTACTCCTGGTAATCACACAGGATCGTCTACTTCTTTCTCATTTGCCGTGTCGTACGGGGAAGGGGGCATGCTATATCCCAGAATGCAACTAGGCCAGCTTTCTGATTGTCTGCTTATTTAAGAGAAATTTAAATGTGTAATATGTTCTATTCCTTGTGCAGAATACAGATTCAGAGGAAAGGCATAGGAGTCAGCTCTGTTGATTAATTTCTACTTTATATAGTTCCAACAGCCACACCAGTTTTAGAAAAGAAAAAAGAAAAATCGAGTCCATTGTGTATTCCATCCAGCACACCGTACAACCTTTGAACAATTCAATATAATCATAGTATTTTTCATTCATGCAGGAACTCTACATATTGCATGAAGGTATCAATGCCATTGGTTGTGGCTGAAAATGACATGGGTCTTTGTTACAACAGCAGGCTACGATATTGGGAACAAGTTCAA
This sequence comes from Spea multiplicata, assembly GCA_009364415.1. NCBI lineage: Eukaryota > Metazoa > Chordata > Amphibia > Anura > Pelobatidae > Spea > Spea multiplicata. The sequence goes on from VKOC01004702.1 coordinate 29,822, forward strand.
GTAACAAAAAAAAAACAAATCACATGCCCTGACGTTGACGATTATAAAACACCAAACGCAGATCCAGAAATTGTGTGGTACAAGGTAAGCGTGTAGCTCTATGTTTTATTGAGTGTAATGTATGTGGATAACATGGTACAATTATATGGATAATTACCGTATTTATCGGCGTATAACACGCACCCCCATATTAACAAGGAAATTTGAGTAAGAAAAAATAATTTTAACTTGGAAGCTATGAACACAGTAAGACACACACGCTAAGACAC
>VKOC01004707.1:0-11426 GCA_009364415.1 Spea multiplicata
TATTCAGGCTTTTTCTTTTTTTTCATAAATTAATATTTAGATTTTGGGGGGTCGTCTTATAATCAGGGTCGTCTTATAATCGAGCAAATACGATCAAGGTATTGCAATGGTCCAGACCTCAACCCCATTGAAATGTTTTGGGGGTACCTTAAGAGAGCTGTGCATAAACAAATGTCTGCACACCTCAACGAACTGAAGCAACGTTGTAAAGAAGAGTTGGCCAAAGAGACTGATAAAGTCATAGAGAAAATAAAATACTTCAGGTTATTGCTGCTCAAGCTATTGAATCATAAGATATACTTAGTTTTTCAAACATGGTTTCTCCACTTTGGCTTTATGTTTGTTGAATAAATCATGATACAGCGTAAAATGTCATGTATTGTTGTTCACCTGGGGTTGTAGTTACCAAATTTTTTCACATGCTAAAGAACAGATGAATGTTATTATTGCCTGATGCAAAAACATAAAATTCAAAGAGGAAGTACTTTTTCATTTGTGTAGGTATATATACTCACTGGCCACTTTATTAGGTACACCTGTTCTATGGCAGCATTTAGGCATGTACACGTGGTCAAAACAACATGCTGAAGTTCAAGCCGAGCATCAGAATGGGGAAGAAATGGGATTTAAGTGTCTTTGAATGTGGCATGGTTGTTGATGCCAGACGGCTGGTCTGAGTATTTCAGAAACGGGATTTTCACACACAACCATCTCTAGGGTTTACAGAGAATGGTCCAAAAAGAGAAAATATTCAGTGAGCGGCAGTTGTGTGGATGAAAATGCCTTGTTGATGTCAGAGGTCTGAGGAGAATAGGCATACTGGTTCGAGATGACAGGAAGGCAACAGTAACCCAAATAACCACTCGTTACAACCAAGGTACGCAGAATATTATCTGAACGCACAACACGTCGAACCTTGAAGGTCTGATGAGTCTTGATTCCAACTACGACATTCAGATGGCAGGGTCAGACTTTGGTGTAAACAACATGAAAGCATGGATGCATCCTGCCTTGTATCAATGGTTCAGGCTGGTAGTGGTGGTGTAATGGTGTGGGGGACATTTTCTTGGCACACTTTGGGGCCCCTTAGTACCAACTGAGCATTGTTTAAACGTGACAGCCAGTCTGAGTATTGTTGCTGACCATTTCCATCCATGGCTATTATGACCACAGTGTACCCACCTTCTGATGGCTACTGCCAGCAGGATAATGCACCAAGTCACAAAGCTCACATCATTGCAAACTGGTTTCTTGAACATGACAATGAGTTCACTGTACTCTAATGGCCTCCACAGTCACCAGATCTCAATCCAATAAAGCCCTGTTGGGATATGGTGGAATGGGAGATTCGCATCAAGGATGTTGTCAGATAAAATATCCCTAACAATGTGCAGCCCACAAATCTGCAGCAACTGCGTGAGGCCATCATGTCCATATGGAACAAAATCTCTGAGGAATGTTTCCAGTATAAAGTATGCCACGAAGAATAAAGGCAGTTCATAAGGCAAAAGGGGTTCAAACTCAGTACTAGCTATGTGTACCTAATAAAGTGGTCAATGAATGATAGTATATGTATCTATATCTATATTGAAACAGGATATATGTTGGACATAAGTGTGTTCTTATCAGAAAGAGATTTTTTTTGTTTAAAAAAAAAAGAAAAATAGTCATCACTCTTTACTGCAAATGTTACCTTAAAGCCATACATACATATTGTATTGTCAGCCAAAGTAAAATATTACAAAAAATCGGAATCACTATAATTATAATATATAGTTACATAATGATGTATGCTCTGTGACCTAATAAATCAATATGGGCAACACAAAAGGTATACATGTAAATTCATACCCTTGGGGGACATAGTCATTAAATTATAAATATGTGTTATTTCTCAACATGAAGGTGGAAGTGCATGATTGATGATACAATGTAGATAAGAAAAATATAGTAACTGATGTGGTATCTTACAGTGTAATACCAGCAGCTTATTGTTGGTTTTAATGCTAATATTTGTGCAAACCCTGGCCTGGACTTAGCAACATGCATAGCAAATGTTCTTCCCTGCTTCTAAAGTAAGGGCAAATAGAACTTGTCAAAATAGGCTTTATATACTTTATAGACATGTGCAAATAGGTCAAAAACAATTCATTCAAAAATGTTTTTGGCCCATTCATTTTTTGGGCAACCAATTTAATTCCCTGCCCATTTGGTTCCTAAAAAAAATCGTTGTAATGGTGGCACTTTCAGGGACATTCTCTTCCCCGATTAAAGGATCAAGAGAGAGGACTTCACTGTAACTGTTTTAACCGCAAAAATCTGGGCGCTTTCGGTGACATTGTCCCCCACATTGTCCACTAACTCTTCTGCATCTTCTTGTTCTTTATCTCACTTCTATTTTCCCTCTTTCATCTTCTATTTGTTATCTTTTACTTTCTCTCTTGCATCTTCTAACATTGTTCGCATCTCTGCAGACATAACATGGTGCAAACTTCTGCGAAAGTAATTGACAGAGAACATAGAGAACAATTTTGAGAGTGTGAGAGAGAGCAAGAATGATAGTGTGAGAGAGTGTGAGTGAAAGGGCCTGTGAAAATTCAGAGTGTTTTGCCTGCTAAGTGGGGCGGTCTACCTTTTGCCTCCTAAGTTGGGGGGTCTGGCCTTGTTCTTGTGAGTTTGTATGAATCAACTAATTTGGAATTAGCAATCAATATATTTGCAATTTGTACGAATCCAATGCACAAGTCTAATACTTTCCATTCCCCACTATACAACATTTACTGTTGTAGTTGATATGATATATAGCATAAACAGGATCAAGATATATATATCCCTTAAAAGTGCAATAATGTATATTTTTTCATTTGAAATTGTTCCTAGGTAACATCATCAGTGGCTGACTTCTGACATCAACATTGGTAGTTTATGTTCAATGTGTTAACTCCTGGAAGTTAAATTGACGTTTGAACCAAGTAGAAAGCAGATTGCATTCTGGTATACGCGGTTTCACATTGGCACACAAATGAATTGTATTATTCTGCGAAAGTAGTAATACTCTTATTACAGTAAGTTGTAACAGGGCAATAATATGATACATATCTTTACAGAAGAAAATGAGTATACAGAGTAAATTCCTACACACAGTAGCACTTAGGTCTGACTGGGGAATTGCTCATATAAGAAATGGATAAAGTAGACGGTCTAATCTTATAGTTTGTGTTTTAGCTTGTTCAAATGAAATGACCTTTGAAGATCAGTACTTTATAAAATTCCAATTCAAAAGTGCTTGGAATAAATAATGACACTAGGCTACTTGTTGTTCACTTGGCTAAAGGAAAAACAGCAACTGTAACAGTTCATAATAATTAATACTATAATAGTTATTGATTGTCGGGATGCTATTCCATGATAATCAGTGCTATTTTTCTATAAATCAGAAAACAATACTGCAATTTTTGGATTTCCAGCTAACATGCAAAAATAGGATTTGGGTCCATAACATTGGAAGAAATAGAAGGTATTGCATTCATTATGCCAGTTTTAGTTAACTCATTCGGCCAACCTGGAGATATGATGGATTGGTTGTTTGTTGCCTATCCCAAGCTCTCACACACACAAGTATACATGCATCCTCACACACACAAAGTACACATGCATGCTCAAACACACAAGTATACATGTATGCTCACACACACACAAAGTACACATGCATGCTCACACACACTCACACACACACACATAGTTACATAGGCTGAAAAAAGGCATGCATCCACCAAGTTCAGCCTTTCCCATATCTGTTTATTTCTTGCTGTTGATTTCTTGCTGTTGTGGCTCTTTCCAATTTTGCACAAACTAGGGAAAAATTCCTTCTTGACCCCAGAATGGCAGTCAGATATCTCCTAGGATCAAGATCACACTCCTTGTCCCATGCCTCTGTAATATTTTTTCTTATCCTCTACAGGGGGCCTCTGGGGTGTATGGTGCATTTAACTGTGAGGCTTCTGTACTCCTTACTATGCCTCCGGACTACTCTGCGCTTATTACCCGGTTTTCCTACATTGTATTAGATTTTTGCATATTTGACATATGTATGACACTTTTTACGCTCATTGCCTGAAGACTATTGCATTCCTCGTCCTCTGGAACCCAGCAGAGTCACTTCACTTACACCACGTACGTCACATGACCCTGCTGCGTGTCTGCTTTCCCAGAGTGTGAGCGACACAGAAGGAAGCAGCAGCCCCTGTGGAAGTCTGCGAGACATTTGCAGTTCAGGTAAGTGGTAGGGGAGAATGAGTGAATGTGAATGAGTATCTGTGAATGAATATGTGTATGATATCATGGATGTGTAAGTGGGGGGTGTTACAGGGTCACCGTACCCAAGGCTGGGTACCCAGTCAGTGAGTCAATGAGGAATCACCAGTCAGTCCCTCATACGGATAGCACTCCGCTATCCACGGATCAGCCAGACCACCATTCGTAGTAAAAACAAGAACTCTTTTATTTACAAACACAGAATTTATATATAATCTCAATTCAATGTGCACCAAACCCAACCCCCAATCCCATCAGACACATCCCATCACAAATCCAATCAGTATACAGGGGATGTATCAAGTGAGGGGATTACGGGATACAATGGGTTTCCCCCACCTGTGTTATCCCCCCTGTAGTGCGGGTGCCTTCTGGGAAGACAGGGCTGTGTTGGCTGATTAAGAGCCCCAGCCAGATTATAGGATTGTCTCTTTGAAGGCTGGAGCTGAAGCCACATCAGTCTCTGGGCCGGCAATAGGCAAGGGTGTGGGTAGCATTAATTCACAAGGTGGGTGCTGGCTGGGGCATCACATACATCAATATTAAAAGGGGGGCTGTCTGGTGGGATAAATATACAATGTGGGGCTGGCTGGGGGCTATAAATACACAATGGGTGGCTCACTGAAGTGCACAAATACACGTGGGGGCCGGTTGCATTAATATACAGGGGGGGCTAGGGCCATCACATAAATCAATACCAAAGGGAGGGGCAGGCTGGGGGTATAAATACAGTTCTTTCCCACTGGTTGTTTAGTAACAACTTGTCGGCGACAATTAAAGGGGTAGCGGTGTTCTTTTCCAACCGGGTGCCTTTTCAAGAGCTGGATACTCGTGTGGATCCAGAAGGAAGATTTTTGTTGGTGGAAGGGACAATATTACAACAGGTATACACCTTTGCAAATGTCTATCTACATAACCTGGGGCAACATATCACCTTACGTGCTGTCCTTTGGGAGCTTGCAGGTTTTTGGGAGGGCAGCCTAGTGCTGGGAGGGGAACTTTAATATGGCTTTACACCCTGCTCTTGACACCTCCGCAGGCACTGTGCGGACTTGAAGAGAATTTCCTGGCGTCTTAATGAGGCCATCCTATCCGATGACAGAATTAGAGAGGAAATGTCTAAGTATCAAAGACCCCTGTGTTGACTGTTTGGGAGGTCCATAAATGCATGGTCAGGGGCCATTTACATAGTTACATAGGCTGAAAAAAGACATGCGTCCATCAAGTTCAGCCTTTCCTATATCTGTTAATTTGTTGCTGATTTAGTATCATTCGTATCTGCTCTTATCCTAAGCGTCTAGTGGCGGAGAAGATTGATGAGCTCTACAGTGAGATAGCTAGGGTGGAACAGGTTTATAAGGTCTCCATGTTGGGGAGTGACCTGCAGCTCCTGTTGACTCTGCGAAGTGAGTTGGCCGCTATCCTCATTCATAAAATTCACCGATCCTTTCTGCGCACTAAGACCTTGTTTTAAGAACATGGGAACAGGACCGGTAGGTACCTGGCGAGAGCTCTCGAAAACCCTCATAAATTTCAAGGATACGCTCCCCTGACGGTCAGACTTGCTTTTTTGAGAAATTGTACAACATTCGCTCCGGCTATGATGTCCACTCTAGCTCAAATGGGTTTTGGTCCAGGATTACTTACCTGGATCCAATCTCTTTACACTTCTCCTATGACCCAGGTACGTATCAATGGCACTCTCTCGGACCCTTTCTGTATCCGGCAGGGATGTCCATTGTCCTCCTTGCTGTTTGTGCTCACCCTAGAGCCATGCCTTCATGCCATCAGGATGAATCCGGATATTAGTGGTATTCAGGTTGGGAAGACTCAGCATAAGGTCTCCTGATTTTTCACAACTGTTTCATTACAATTTCTCCCCCTTACTGACTGCCTTACGGTGGATCTGTTATTGTGTAGGAAGCTAATGATTTCCTGGGTGGGTAGGATTAACACAATAAAAATGAATGTTATGCCCTGTATGTTTTATTTATTCCAGACTCTCCCTATTTCTACCCCCCTTCCTTTTTTGCCTCTCTTAGGACTGGTTTGTGTGGGGCCTTCTGGCTCCCCGGATTCGTTTTGCCACGTTGATTCTCCCCAAGTCCAAGGAGGGCTTAGCCTTACCTTGTCCCTGCTCTTACTACAGAGCTTGCCACTTGCTTAGGGTTCTGGAATGGTCGCATAGGCCCGACCATAAACAATGGGCAGAGATTGAGTCTGTTCTGTTGGCTCTCCCTGCAGGGGTGCTGCCCTGGTTATCGATCCCGACAGCTAGGAATTTAGTCACGTCTCACCCGTTCATTCCAGCCACTATGGATTTATGGCTTTCAATTACTCAAAAGACCCAATTGTCCACTGTCCCCTCTCCCTTGACTACTATCAGGGATAATCCTGATTTCCCTCCTGGAATAGGTTTTTTTCTACCACTGTAGAGAACTCGAAAATCCGCTCGTATTTATTGGCTGAGTGCCTTAAGTCCTTGGATCAGCTCTCGTCCCGCTAACCGCCTACCCTCATGGATATATTCCAATATGCCCAGTTGCGCAGCTTTTTTTCGATCTCTACCCCAGAGACACAATATTTTGCGAGACCATTACAGTGTTTGAAGACATCTTCAATCCTATCCCTCCGGCTGCGGGTCACTTTCACATCAGAGCAATGGGAAACATTTGCGTCCTGCTCCAGAAGCAATAGGGATCAGGAGATGTCCTATCAATTATTGGCTAATTGGTATCGCCCCCCCACAGTCAGTTCCACCCTCTGTTTCCCTTCCCTTGGTATAAGATTATTCTCATGGCTCATGGGTTCTATGCGGTTCTACTTCCACACAAACTTCCCTTCGTTTTGATCTGCCAGGCCTCCATTAAGCTTTATCCTGATCTCCTTATACGGCTTTTTATTTTGTACAATGTTACCTCTGAACTTTTTTATATTTTGTCATGATTGCCTCCTTGTCACTCCCCTTCCCTTCTCTTTTTTTGTACCCTTCTCTAAACTTAAAATAAAGCAACTTTAATTTACTCTAAATGTCTGTACAGACTCTCAGAAAACTACCTCTGCAGAGAATTCCACAACATTCATCAACATACTTTGTTTGAACAAGATCCAGACACGAATCCTTTCTAGTTGGTCCTTCAGTTGTGACATGAATGTGTCATTTAACAGGTTCAAAAACCTGAATCCCCTTGCAGAACTACTAGTCCCTCTATCCTGATTAAATAACATCTCTAATAATTAACGTGTTACCCAGATGTGCAGACTTCTCAGTTTGCTCTAACAGCTGTTCTTCCTCATCAGTATTAACATTAGGTGGTTTATAACATATACCAACCAGTAGTTGAGTTCCTTTTTGGCCCAAGCTTATATATATCCATAAAGCTTCCACATGTCCCTTGTCACATTAAAGTTGCTTAATATTAGACTTTATATTGTTAACATACAAGCATACTCCACTACACAAGCATATATGCCACCCTCACTTATCTCTCAAAGCTCCTGCAGCTTTCTCTCTGGCTTGCGCACAGTTTGCGGGCAACCTCGGTTTCACTGATGGGTCACGTGATGTCACATGACCTTGATACATTCCTGTCTCCCCGTGTCGGCTCAAAATAGTTTAGAAAGGATACACCATATAAAATTGCAAAGTAGTAAAAGTTACAAACTAGAAAAATTGTAAAATGCTAGTGTACTTCATAAGTACTATACACCCAATGACCAGTTGATATCCAAAAGTGAATATAAAAAACCCTTGATCATTAATAATATCTTTAATTTTGTGTACGTTTATATATTTTATATAATTTTATATATTTTGTATATTCTCTACATAAACTTAGTGTAGGCAGCAAGCATATGCAAAAATAATAATTTCCATAATTTTAGTAATTTTCTTCAAGTTATTTAACACATATCTATCTATACATTATTTTAATGTTTATATTTATCTTTGCGTGTCACGATATGAGTGTAAACTGCATGGCAAATTTCTACAAAAACTTCATAGAAACTTTTATTTTGTAGAACTTTCTAGAATGTTGTTGATTCCTGAAAAACAAGATGTTAAAATGCAGTCCAGGCACGAATGTCTTACATTGCAAAATTAACCTCTAAGCAGGTGACAGAATTGATTTTTATGGATTTCCAATAAAGAGCTGTGATGGCCAAGGTTAATGCTGTCATGATCTGAATATTATATGTCACATGCTAATGTACTCTGTTAACATAATTTAATTAGAACACTGATCTATTAAATAAACGGATAAAACATATGGTATAACATTGCTTAATGTTTTCAGAAATCTGCAACATTGTCAGTTAGAACCATCACCATCTCAAAGATTACATACAGGTGACATTTAGCTGTACATGGTGTAAATTCTCTTTGTTACTGCACAGTGACCCAAAACGAATAGTTTTTATTGCATTAGTTGACCTTGAAATAATAATGAAAAACAAAAGCTTTCTATGAATAAACCATCATTCTGTGAATTTTGATTGAGTCACTTAGAAACTAGCTATGAGAGGTTTTCTCCATGTTCCGTAATTCAAAGCAACGTGAAAGTTCAAAGCGCACATGATCATAGCAGTTATAAGAAATGATCTTTTAATTTAATCTGTCAGAGCCTTTGCATTCATCTATATACCTGATACAACATTGCAGTTCCAATTCAACCTTTACAATGATAAGTCTTAACAGGCAAGTGCCATGTTATTGGCTTTGATCAATGTAAAAAAAACATAAAATGCAGGTGAGCATTATAATTCTTTTAAGACTTCACCATTAGGATCTATGGCTCTTTCCATAAATATCATACTGCTCTTTTTTATTTTTAAAAGAGCAGAAATTGCAAATATACATTGGCAATAAAAATGTCCAAAAGCCAGCGTTGGAGAGATCCCGGCAGTCTATGTGTTTGTGCGCATGCCAAAGTCATTGACACATTGTCTGTCAATTTCCTTCAAGAGGACCATGCCTGTACCAATCAGCAAAAGCTACAAGAAGGAAAATGGAATTAATAATCATGGCTCCTCCTATATGTAGAAAAGAAATTTTTACTAAAGCGCTTACATTTCAATCTCCCTTGTTTTGCATATAAAATAATAAAATCAGTTTGCATTAAGGTGTTGGAGGTGAAAGCTGTTGGGAAATTGAAACTTACATTTAATGACAGGCCAAGCATATATAGTCAATGTAATAGAGTAAAAGTGTACAAGCGTGTGACTCAAAGCAGGTGCAGGTGGAAGCAATGAGGGAATGCAATCAGGAACGTAATTATATGGCAGGGTTATCTTGTGGCATCTCTAGCAGCATCCAGGATAGATGGGAAGCAGAACAGATCCTATGTGTTTCACAGCAAGAAAAGTGAAATGAAAATCAGTATATGAAAGAGTTTAAACACAGAGACAGGAAAAACTAGGGTTTTTTAGGATTAAGAAAATGTAAAGAAAGAGAAATACCCAAACTGGAGGGCTGAAAAAGGAGAATGTCTGATTATTGTGAATACACTCCGCCATTGTCCTTAAGGGGTTAAAGTAAACTCTATGTATGTATTGCAGCATAACTCCTGTGTGGGAAAAGCGTGTTGCAGAAATCCAAGTTTCCAGTTGTTGATGCTAAAATAATCCTTATAATTACTTTATACTAAGAAATCACATTTTAGAACCCTCCTATGAGAAGCCTACAATAGCCTTTCTATAAAGTAGCAGAGTATTATCTTTCAGAAAGAGAAACTACAAAAGCTTGATGTTCTACATTTTACAGTAACTCATGCTCATGTTATGGGGTGCATGATTTGTGGGGTTGCTGGCCACAATAACATTAATAGCCTGTTATCACTAAGCTTTTTGTCACAACCATCTGTTTGCACCCAAGGACTTGTCAAGGATGACAGAAGAAAAGGGTAGGGGCAGTTTAAAATGACCTGGGCCATCCTCTCTGTGTGCTCCACAAAAAGTACAGGAATAGGGGCATGCGTAGTGGGAAATTTCAGACGGTGCACTTTTATTCTTGATTGTGTTTGAGAGGCCCCACTGGATGTAAAGATTACATTTTAGTCTTGTCTGTCTCTGACCAAGGAACAGATTCAACCCTGAGCAGATGGGGAAGAGACAATCTACCTTCCAGGTTTCATTAATTTCCTCGCATCACAGCACACAGGGTGTGTGAAGGAATTGTCATCTACTGCCTCCTTGATCCCATGAACTCTGTTTCTTATTCCTTTAATAATTTTTTAAATTTGTGTTTTGTAGAGAGGGCTCCAGGTCAGAAGAGCCCTTTCTAAACTATTTTGAAGCAGCACGGGGAGACAGGAACAAACTGGGGTCGCTTTACGTCACGTGACCCTGCGGTGAAACCAAGGCTGCTAGCACACTGTGTATGAGAGAAAGCTGAAGGAGCAGTGAGAGCTAAGAGGGGGCTGGATATGTTTGTATATATATATATATATACACACACACATGTATGGATGTGAGCATATAAATCTACTTGTGTGTATATATTTTGTGTGTGTGAGCATGGATGTATACTTGTGTGTGAGCATGGATGTATACTTGTGTGTGTGAGCATGGGCGTGTACTTGTGGGTGTGAGCATGGCCGTGTACTTGTGGGTGTGTGTGTGAGCATGGAGGTGTACTTGTGTGTGAGCATGGATGTATAAGTGGGGTCAGAGCCGGCTTAGGTGTTCTGGCGCCCTGTGCGGACTACTCCTCTGGCGCCCCCCCATCCAAAAAAAAGAAAGGAATCAAAAATTGTAACAAAACCCCAATCACTATGTACTACGCCAAACATTGATGTGGTGTAGGCCTACCACTTCATTGTCTGGCTTAGTAGTAGGGATGCACCGAAACGAATTCTGGACTGAAACCGAAAGTACAGCATTTACCTGGCCAAAACCCAATATGACCCCCCACACACCATAACACTTTTATGTAAGTAACACACCAAAATAGGACAAAACAAATAAATAACAATATTTTATATATTTTAACAGCAATCACATTCCTATCATGCCCAGGCATAACCAGATTCCAGGATGTACTCGCAGACTACATGGTATGATAGGAGTATGATTGCCCTATTTAGCCCTTCTCACTCCCTTCTGCCCTATCT